>CM046541.1:4815146-4932646 GCA_024713555.1 Spirodela polyrhiza
GATCCATCCGATGCACTGTTCGTTTCCTGCCATCCATCTGGTACGGCGGTGGCAGCCTTGCCGACGGTGGCGCTCATCGTCTTGGTGGAGGGAAGGAATCATGCGATTCCTGACCTGACAGATGGGTCGTCGTCGTCGTCGTCGTCCTGATTAGGGTTTCCGTGGGGCTTGGCAGGGAAGCCGGCGCTGGACTGGAGCACGAGGAAGAGGATAGCGCTGGGGGCGGCGAGGGGGCTGCTGTATCTGCACGAGCAGTGCGACCCGAAGATCATCCACCGCGACGTGAAGGCCGCGAACGTCCTGCTCGACGAGTTCTGCGAGGCCGTCGTCGGCGACTTCGGTCTGGCGAAGCTGCTCGACCACGGCGACTCCCACGTCACCACCGCCGTCCGCGGCACCGTCGGCCACATCGCCCCCGAGTACCTCTCCACCGGCCAGTCCTCCGACAAGACCGACGTCTTCGGCTTCGGCATCCTGCTCCTCGAGCTCCTCACCGGCCGCAACGCCCTCGACTTCGCCGCCGCCCCCACCCTCAAGGGCGGCGCCATGCTCGACTGGGTAAGAGCGAGAAACAGAGACATAGCCTCCTCTGGTCTCTCTCCGTCGTCGTCGTCGTCATGATCTTGTCGATGCAGGTGAGGAGGGCGCAGGAGGAGAAGCGAGTGGAGCTGCTGGTGGACAGGAACCTGAGGAGCGGCGGGTACGATTTGCTGGAGGTGGGGGAGATGGTGCAGGTGGCGCTGCTCTGCACGCACTACCTGCCGGCGAGCCGGCCGAGGATGTCGGAGGTGGTGAGGATGCTCGAGGGCGAGGGCCTCGCCGAGAAGTGGGCGGCCTCCAACAACAAGCTCCCCGCCCCTCAGCGCCAGAACTCGGCGGCCCGCCACCAGGTCTTCGCCCCCCCCGGAGACCTCCTCCTCATGGACCCCGACGAGGTCGCCGCCGCCGCCGCCACCGGCGAGGAGGAAGAGGACGACGACGACGACCGGCGGTCCTTCGACGCCGCCGAGATGGAGCTGTCGGGCCCCCGGTAACTAGCAGGTAGCAAGCAGCAGCCTCTTCACAGAAATTAGGAGAAATAAAAACGAAAAATTATACCCAGCACGAAGGATTTACTGCTCCGTCTCAGGTCAACGCCTGCGATCGCCGGCGTAGTCGCCGTCCTTGCTCTCGAAGAGGCGAGCGAGGGATGACAGTAGAGAGAGAAACCGTAGAGAGAGAAGAGAAAGCACGCCCGACTCCCACAGGCTTTCGCTTTACTCCCTTTTCTTTTCCGCTTCGGCCCCCAGCTTTTCCCAAACCCAAAGGGCTAGAGAGAGAAAGGGCCAGAGAGAGAGAGAGAGAGAGAGCAAAGTGGGCTCGTCTGCGGTCTTCGCGCTCACGCCTCCTCATTGCACTGCTCCGTCAAGATTAGAGAGAGAATGGCTCCTCCTCATCAGAGAAGAGAGAGAGAGAGAGAGAAAAGTGGGCCATTTTAAATGGACACGGCCCATTAGTCGGTGAAAAATAAGGTCCAGCCCAATCCAGATCCGAGTATCAATTTGGGCCTTTATGGGGCCCATACCGTACCGCAGGCCTTACTGGGCCTTCACCGGCCCTCTCTGTGACACGCCCGGGCCCGTTAATAACCCCCCCGATTTTTTTTTGTGAAAAAAATTCAGTGAGAGTGACTGACACGTTCCAGCCAGCTGGCAGCCACTAATCAGCGATCATCGTCCGTGCAGCCCCAAAATGGAACATTAATTGCCACGGTAACCTCGCCGGAGACCAGGTCGTCGGCCCCCCATTACCTAAGTCAAATCCGTCGTCATCCACTCGAATCCGGCCCCGTGCAATTTATGCTCCATACCCTTATTTTTTATATTTGGTTTAAATACCACGCCAAGTAACATTATTATATTTAAACTCTGATGGAAGCTGATTCGCACCTCGCACCCACTCCGCGTGGAATAATCCGCTCCCGGCAATTTTTAAATATTATTTTTCCCGAGGAGTCTCGGGCTCGAAATTACGGAAATTTAATTCCCCTCGCCCTCAACGATGGAGCTTTGCCTTTCGGGTGCGACCCGTTTTAACGAAGATCCCCGGAGAGGGACCGCCGTTGACAAACGCCGGGGGAAACCATCGGGCGATATTCTAGTAGCCAGGTCAACGCTTAGACAACCCGCCTTCCGGCGACTTCCGGGGGGGGAAGACACGCCACCTCCCCGCTTCGCTCGTTTGGAGGACGCGGCGTCGGACCGGGTCAGCTCCCCGCCCCCTCCCCCCCCCCCATCGGTCTCCTTGGGAAACCACTGGGCTGCTCTTTGACCTTCTGCTCCTCCGCGTCTCTCTCTGGAGTAGAGAGAGAGTAGAGTAGAGCAGAGTGAGAAGGAGAGAGAGAGGGTTAGCAGGGCCGTTGACCGAAGAGTAGAGGTAGGTTTTCACAGTCGTGCTGGAGATCCATGTGAGGAGAGGGAATGGAGGAACGGCGGCAGCCAGGCGCTCGCCGGCCCACCATGTTTCCTGGCGAGGCCGGCCGCCTTTGGCGGGCAGCCGCCAGGTTCGTAAATTATTATAGTCCGCGCGGTCTACTGCACAGCGGGAACGTTTTATTTAAACGTGCGTCGTTCCCGTGCTGCGCGTGAGGAGGAAAAAAACCACGGCGGTAGAAGAAAAGCGAGGCGAAGAACCATTCGCCGCCCGCGGGGCCCCCCCGCGAGACGACAAGAAAAGCAAGGCCCGCGGTAAGAGAGAGGAGATAGAGAGAGAAAGCCGGGGGGGTGTAGAGAGAGAGAGAGAGGGGTAAAGAAAGGACGCCGACGCGTTCACGGCTTGACGCGTTTTACTGCCCGCGAGGTGGCCTGCTATAAATGATGGGGGGAGTCCACTCGCTGGGTCTCAGCGGGCGCAGGAGGGAGAGAAGGAAGGAAGAAGGAAGGTCCGGCCTCTGGTCTGCGCTGGCTCGGGTGCCGCCGCCGCCGCCGGAGGGGAGAAGCAACGGGAGCGGAAATTAAAGGAAGAGGGCGGAACGGGTCGGGTAGGTTAGGGGAGGAAGAGAAGATGAGGGATCTGGAGGACGACCCTTTCCCGTCGACGCCGGGGAAGGTGAAGATCGAGCGGGCGTACGCCGTCAACCGGCAGTTCAACCGGTGCTTCGCCTCCACGAGCACGACGTTCCTGTGGGCGCTGTTCCTGGTCGCCCTCATCGCCTCCTTCCTGAGCTTCCAGTCCTTCGTCGACACGAGCTCCCGGTACTTCACCGCCTCGTGGGGGGGGATCCAGTGGGAGAAGCAGGTCCGCACCTCCGCCCAGGTCGACCGCCCCGGCGGGATCTCCGTGCTGGTCACCGGCGCGGCGGGCTTCGTCGGATCCCACGTCGCCATCAACCTGAAGAAGCGCGGCGATGGGGTGGTCGGCCTCGACAACTTCAACTCCTACTACGACCCCTCTCTGAAGAAGGCCCGCAAGGCCCGCCTCGCCAACAACGCCATCTTCGTTGTGGAGGGCGACGTCAACGACGCTCGCCTGCTCGCGAAGCTCTTCGACGTCGTCGCCTTCACCCACGTCATGCACCTCGCCGCTCAGGCCGGCGTCCGCTACGCCATTGAGAACCCTTCCTCCTACGTGCACAGCAACATCGCCGCGCTGGTGACCCTCCTGGAGGCCTGCAAGTCCGCCAATCCTCAGCCGGCGGTGGTCTGGGCTTCTTCCAGCTCCGTCTACGGCCTCAACGAGAAGGTACCCTTCTCGGAGACGGACCAGACCGACCGCCCCGCCAGCCTCTACGCCGCCACCAAGAAGGCTGGCGAGGAGATCACCCACGCCTACAACCACATCTACGGGCTCTCCATCACCGGGCTCCGCTTCTTCACCGTCTACGGGCCATGGGGGCGGCCGGACATGGCCTACTTCTCCTTCACCCGCAACATCCTGCAGGGGAAGCCCATCACCGTCTACAGGGGCAAGGACCGGGTGGACCTCGCCAGGGACTTCACCTACATCGACGACATCGTGAAGGGCTGCGTCGCCTCCCTCGACACCTCCGGCCAGAGCACCGGCACCGGCGGCAAGAAGCGGGAGCCCGCCCCTTACAGGATATACAACCTGGGCAACACCCAGCCGGTGACGGTGCCCACACTGGTATCGATCCTGGAGAAGCACCTGAAGCTCAAGGCCAAGAAGAACATCGTCGAGATGCCCGGCAACGGCGATGTGCCCTTCACCCACGCCAACATCACCCACGCGCACAAGGATCTGGGCTACAAGCCCTCCACGGACCTCCAGACGGGCCTGAAGAAGTTCGTCAAATGGTACGTATCCTACTATGGCTACCAGCGGGAGGTGGGGAAGAAGCTGTAGAAAGCCCACGGCTACACCACGCCGCTTCCTCCCCCCCCACCGCACCCCACCGGTCCAATTTTTTTCTGGGGCTCCGCCTGCCGCCTCCCTTTCCCTAGACTGTTCAGAAGGAGGGATACCGATTCTTTCGTCGAAGAAGAAGAACAACAACAGCAACAAGCCCCCGCTGCCCGTGGAGCCGGGGAAGCTTCTCTGGTCTGTAAAGCGATCTTCTCCAGCTAGATCCAATGAATGAACACTCGGGGGCTCTCTCCGGCACATCTCATGCTCTCTCCCCGACCAGTCCCGCCGTGGATCTCTCCTCGGCACGCATCCCCCCCCACAAGTTTTCTCGCATTACTTTCCATTGTCTGCTTACCCCCCCGCCGGACGCCGGATCCGCCCACCCCTCAAGCTCCCACATGGAGGGCCGCCGCCCGCCGCCCCTATCCGCCTTCCTCCGTCTCTGTTTCCCAGCCCCCCCCCCCCCTCCGCCCGGCTTCACCGGGCTTGCATTTGCGTGTAGGTTTCTCATTCTTCGTCTGTAAAATTTCAAAGAAAGATCGAACACTTGGAGGATCACCTCGTCAAGGGAAAGAGCTGGGTTTCCGGTCCGCATTCCTTCCCGATCGGCGGCGCCGCCGCCGCCACCGCCGTCCGATCGAGCAAGAGAGAGAGAGAGAGAGAGAGAACGGCCAGCTGGAAGGAGGAGGGAAGAACAGTGAATGGCCAGCTCCGCCCTGCCGGTCGCGCTGTACGGTCCAACCGGAAAGGGCGTACCGGGCCCCGTCGTGTTGCGCGAAATGACGACCGCACCACCGAAACGTCACGTGCCCTTCCGGTCGGTCGCACGTCCCCATCCCCGAGGGACACGCGAACGAACCCTTTTAATCGTTTAAATATTCTGAATTTCCCATTTGATGGTTTTTTTTTCATAATTGTGGGCCCCACACGGGGGGACCTCTCCAGTCGTCATCACGTGAACGAGTCGGCGGCCAGCTCACACCGACGCCCACCGCTCCACGCTCGTCGTTTTGCGCGCGACTTGGACGCCGCAGGGACGACGTTTCACCAGACAGAAACATAGACAGAGAGGGCGGGGGACGGGTCACACGTGCGAGGATGGAAGCTTCTAGAACCACTCGGTGGCGCCACTGCGACGCGCTCTCGCGCGTGCGGTATGAGAGCCCGTACCACCCTTACGCCTCCACGTACGTACGTCCCTGCGAGAGATATTCTTCGCGTGTGCTGTCCGCCAGAGGCCCCTCCCCGGCGGCGATGGAGGTGCCGGAGACTCGCCGCCGGTGACCGCGCGCGCCTCTCCCCCACCCCCCCTGGCGGCGGAGCCCGTAAGACAACGCACTACACCCATCTGGGGCTGTGGGGTTTGGTCGCCCGCTCACTCTCTCTCTCTCTCTCTCTCTCTCTCTCTCTCTCTCTCTCTCTCTCTCTCTCTCTCTCTCTCTCTCTCTCTCTCTCTCTCTCCCTCCCTCCCTCCCTCCCTCCCTCCCTCCCTCCCTCCCTCCCTCTCTCTCTCTCTCTCTCTCTCTCTCTCTCTCTCTCTCTCTCTCTCTCTCTCTCTCTCTCTCTCTCTCTCTCTCTCTCGCTCTCTCAGATGGCAAAATTTCCACGCCATCGTCGACGACTCGGTGATGGATCGTCTACCTCTGGCTCCGAGTCGTAGATTAATTGGACGAGTTACAATGCTAGCATTTTTTTCCTTTTTCTGGGGTGGATTATTATTTTTGTCGCTATTATTTGCTCTCTCGATTGATTTAACTCCGCTGTGTTCCGGGAACTCGCGCCCACTTGTTCTCGGTCAACGGGTCCACATGCCGTCAAGATTTCCCGTTACAGTCAAGGTGTCACCTGTCCGAACAGTGACACCTTGACTTTTTTTAATCGGCCCCCAAAAGATAAAAATAAAAATCAGTGCAATTCAATTTGACTTTTAAACCTACGTCCCATTCGATGCGAAGGCCTATTTACTTATTAATTAATTATTATCCATCTCATGTTTTTACGCTGGGCCCTGCGTATTTTTTTTAAAATAATTTAATCGAGGGACTAGATAGTTAACGTCTATGAAGGTGGTTAGGTGAACCTGGAGCATACAACAGGCGGTATTGTGGGTTCCCACGTGCGTGCCAGTTGGACGGCCCGATTGGCCGTCTTGGCACGTGTTAATCGTGAGGGCATGGATGACGTGGCAATCTCTTAACTTAGTGACGGTGTGGGCACCGCTTACTTTGCCACGCGTCCGAGGAACAGAGGTGGCGTGTCGCCGGCCAAAGCAGTTTCGGGGAAGAGGGGTTGCCCGAAGGGCAGAGAATCGTCGAGAGTTATCATATCCACGTGTCGTAACTGCCCACGGGGGGCCGACACGCAAGCGACCGCGGTAGGAAGATGAGAGTGGCTTTATCGTAATTAATGGAGAAAACAGGGGTATTTATCAAAAGTGTTCTTGAATCGCTACCTGGTTCTTCCTCGGCGATGGGGAAGGGGAAAGGGAGGGGAAGAAGGTAGACGCCGCTTTACTGCGGGGGGGGGGGGGATGTGGGAAATGGGGAGGGCGGCCGGTAATTGGGGACCGTAGATGAGAGAGGGAGGGGCAGGAGAGGTGAGAGGGGATGGGAAACCGGCTGTGCGGGGTGGGGCGGAGGGGGGCGGTGGAGGAGCGGCTGACGAGGCCGCAGCGGCTGGTCCGGCAGCCGTCGAACGTCGACTATAGGAAGCTGAGGAAGCTCATCCTCTCCAGGAAGCTCGCTCCGTGCTTCGACGCCCTCGAGGATCCCAGCCTCGACCTCGAAGAGTGTCCCATCTGTTTCTTCGTAATTAGTTGCAAACCCGATGACTCCAGATAAATTATCTTCCCGATGATTTGTGATGAAAGTTTGACGGTTCATGACTCTTTATTTCTCCTTTTATTATTTAAAAGTACTATCCGAGCCTGAATCGGTCGAGGTGTTGCTCGAAGGGAATCTGCACTGGTAAACGTTCTTTTCTTATTTCGACTGTGTCTCGTGGAATTCATTTGTTTTACGGTAAAATCCCTAAAACCGCGTATGCAGAGTGCTTTCTCCAGATGAAGCCGTCGAATGCCACGCGCCCTGCTCAGTATCCTACTGTTTTTAAATTTCCCTCGAATAGCTCGTCGGATAATTGTGGTGCTGTATATTTATATGTTGATAGTTACAAAATAAATTATTTGTTATTCTATCCGCCGGACTTATTTTCAATCGTATTTTCTTGTTCGACGGCTTTGATCCTTAACCCAGACGTCCCAAACATTTTACACGATCGTCGATTTTATGTACTTGATAGTAATTCACTCTAGCTTTTAAAGCAGGAACAATTCAACGCCGGCATTTCAAACGACCGGCTAATTTTTTCGAAGATTACCAGTCAGCCTCTGCGCTGTAGGTTCGATTCACATTGCTCAAATTAATTGTTTACAAGGTCATCTTCCGTATATAAATTGACCCAATCTTGCTGAATACCTCAGAGTCTTTGTCCGCGAATTTTCATATTGATTCTGCGTCGTCCTTTTCCGCTTTTTAATCTGTCCTTGCATCACAAATGTTCCTTCTATTTTAGTTGAACCTTCGAAATCAACGCCATCTCCTTGGTAGGATGCTGTGTGATTTTTCTTTCGTTCACTCCAGAGTGATGGTGTTGAGAACCGTAAAAGCTGGTAACATTATTTTTTGTTCAGTTCCTTAACTCCTGAAGGTGCCCCTTCTGCAAGACTTCTTCTTATGCAGTTGAATATCGTGGTGCTAGGACCAAGGAGGAAAAGGATCTCGAACTAGCCGTACAATCCTTATCCCTTTGTTCTCTGACCTGGTTTGGGTCGGGAGAAATTGTGACCATGTTTACACACTTAGTGAAGCTAATTTTAACTGTTCTAAATATGCTATAGGAAGAGAAGAGGGTTATTGAGGCAAAGCTAAGGATGAAATCTGAGGCGGCACAAAACGTTGACAATCCCAGGTTCCCAAATCTGTCGTTCTTCTATCTTAGTTTCAATACTCATTTACTTTTGAAGGATGTTTTATACAGTTTGCATCAACTATGTCCACGAGGTTTACCATACTTCATGCAGATTCTGCTTCTGGAAGTGCTTTTTTTGAAATTGAGAACCAAACAAGTTCATTTTCAGAAGAAGAAATTTGTTGGTTTCGCGTTTGAAAAGATAGAAATCGAATAGGGAACGAAAGAAAATGGAAGTATAACTAATCACTTATCAGCATATGGCAATTCTTACCCATAAAAGTAATATTTTTAATAGGTTAACATTTCTTCATATCTGGAATGTATTCCTGTGGAAACTTGATGTCGTACGGCATGACTGATTTAGTGCTTTAGTTGCTTACTCTTCATGTAAAACTTCCGGCAACTTACATGGGCTAGGAAAATATGCATATTTTTACAACTGTCGTAGATTCTGGGGACATTTTTCTCTGAGCTCAGTACTCCCCCACTTTGGTTATGATAAAAAATAAAGTTCCAAATTTGGAGAGGGGGGGAGAGAGAGAGAGAGAGAGAGAGAGAGAGAGAGAGAGAATGTGAACTTCTCATTTTTTTCCCCCGTTGACTTCCTTATGATGTAAGCAAGATATCTGTACATCCCATCCCCCATGTGAAAGCACAAATGTCATTTTTCTACGCCTTAAAGTCTACAAAGAAGTTAGAAATGATATGCCATTTACCCAATAGATGAATAAATATCCTCCCTGGACGGTGCTGGTATTGACCAGTCGTAAACATTGTGGAATTCTTTTTCAAGTTAAATGTTACAATGGATTCAGTAGAAGATAAAAGATGAAGAATATATTGGCTCATGAACGAAAATCTCTCCAACAAGGTGTAGATCAGTCCAATCAGCCCAGGCGCAGAAGTCGCATGGGTGATTCATCCTGCTGTCCGATAAACCATCTTATTTGCTCTCTTCTTGTTCCCGAGAATTTAAAATAAAATAAAATCATGATGCCATGACGGAGACGGCAAGATCACGTTTTGGCTGCAGGTTTGAAGAATTTGATGCCGACCTTGAAGAAATCATGGTGATGGAAGCCATAAGGCAGTCTCTACAGGTTCATTCTATTTCTTTTATCTGCTTCTTTTAGAATTCCTTTTTAGAAGGAAAAAGAAAGGTACTAAAAATCTACCTGGCAAACCCTGATCGCGCAGGACTCTAAATCACGGAGAATGGAAGCTTCAGAGACTTCAACGAGTAGGAGAGGCGTTGACCACAAGGGTTGTGAGGGGAGCAGAACGTGCCCGTCATCCCCTCATGGGTGCCGCCGGCCGTCCTCCTCACAAGCCTCCTCTCCCGGGGGATCCGCTGAAGTCAACCCCACGCCAGGTGAGGATTCGGCCGACGAATCAGATGGTACCGGGTTGGACATGGACACCGTGGAAAATTTCTCGTTCACAGAGGACGACCCGTCCTGGAGGTCTGAGGAGAGCCGGGAAGAATCGACCGCGGGGTGCTCGTGCGGAGAACCTGACGCCGTCTCGTTGTGCTCAAGCTACCGTTATTCCGGTTCCTCTTCCCCGGCTTAGCCCCGGCAACGGGGCGCCCCACCGAGGCGCCGTCTCCCAGTCCCCGGCCTCGATGCTCGCCGACCAGGACGGTGACGGGATCTCATACACATATATTTTGTTCAAACTATAGTTCTGGAGATATAAGTTTCCGTGATATTCTACGGGCTCTGACCTCCCTCTCTGTTCTCTGGATTCAGGAGCGGCGAAGACCCCGACCCGCTGGTATCTTTCCCTTGATTAAAAGTCAACGCTGCTATCAAGAGATGGGAGTTGGTTTGGTGGTCAACATGGGAACCGTTGGGGCCGCCACGACCCCGACGGGAGGGGGTGCGTGGCTATAACCGTTGGATGTAGCCGTTAGGGAACTGAAACCACGCGGGGGCCCACGTTCCCTTCAGGAGACTCTCGGGTGCGCCTCCTTGCGCCGTCCGATTAACATCCGGTGGCTCCTCTACTTCCGGTTCCCCTGGGCCCCATCCCTATTAACTCCCTTCCCGTGAGGGGGGAGCAACGAGGACTGGCGCCACCAGGTTCTGTACCACCGTTTCCTTCCTCTATAGCAGCGCCGCCGCCGGAGAGAGAGAAACAGCGACAGTGAGAGAGAGAGAGATGGCGCGGGTGAGCAACAACGTGATTGGGATCCTCAATGTGGTGAGCCTCTTGGCGTCGATCCCGGTGCTGGGGGCGGGGATATGGCTGTCGGTGAGAGGCGGTGGCGGCACCGACTGCGAGAGATTCTTGGAGAGGCCGGCGATGGCGCTGGGGGCCTTTTTCATCGTGGTCTCCCTCGCGGGGCTCGTCGGGGCCTGCTGGGGGGTGGCGTGGCTTCTCTGGATGTATCTGCTGGTGATGTTCCTCCTCGTCGTTCTCGTCTTCTGCTTCACCGTCTTCGCCTTCGTCGTCACCAACAAGGGCGCCGGAGAGGCGGTCTCGGGCCGCGGCTACAAGGAGTACCGTCTCGGCGATTACTCCAACTGGCTCCAGAAGCGGGTCAACAGTCCCAAGAACTGGGCGAAGATCAGCAGCTGCCTGCGTGAGAGCAAGGTCTGCCGGAGCATGCAGCAGGGAAACCAGACCATCGATCAGTTCATCCGCCATAACCTCTCCCCCATCCAGGTTCATCCGCCTTCCTCCCACAAATCGTCAGCCAGACGTAGCATCTTCTTCTTCTTCTTCCCTTCTCTCTCTCTCTCTCTCTCTCTCTCTCTCTCTGTCGATCTCTCGACTGTCTTTTTTCAACCCAGCCAGCCATTAGGATAATGCCGGGTTCTGGGTTCCAGCAAAAAGAATATGCAAGTTTCAGCAGATTCATCTTGCTCAATTTGTGTATTATTATATATGATCGGCGTGTTCTTCCGTGCATGCTGTGCAGTCCGGGTGCTGCAAGCCTCCCACCGAGTGCGGCTTCGCCTACGAGAGCCCGACCAGCTGGCGGAGCGAGAACCTCACCGCCGCCTCCTCCTCCTCCAACCCCGACTGCGCCGCCTGGAGCAACGACCAGGCCCAGCTCTGCTACGGCTGCCGCTCCTGCAAGGCCGGCGTCCTGGCCAACCTCAAGAGCGACTGGAAGAAGGTCGCCGTGGTCAACATCGTCTTCCTCCTCCTCCTCCTCCTCGTCTACTCCGTAGGCTGCTGCGCCTTCAGGAACTCTCGCCTCGCCAAGCCCCGATCGTCGTCGCCCTGATCTTCGGCCTCCATCCGTTCCACCTTAAATATTTTCGTCTTAAAAACGCATGGCAGAATCCAATGCGCTGGCCCGTTGGCTGAGAGACGTTGTGGACCCCCACGTTTCTCTCTCCTCCTCCTCCGCTTCCTCTCTCGGTCAACGAGGCGTGGGGCCCCGTGCAGCTGTAAATAATACGGCCCGGGAGTTATATCAGGGGTGCAATTATCGAGCATGGTTTTGATTCTATCCCGGCCTCTGTGTCCGGGCCGGGCCCGTTTTCTTAGAGTGGCCCACTCGGTGTGGCCTATTTACGTTCGCTCATAAATGGGCCTGCGAATAAATTGGGCCATGTTCACTTCTGGGCCCAGCGGGAACGACCCTCGACCGTTCGACACGTCGGAGGTCGGCGATTCGAAACTCTAGAGAGAGAGAGAGAGAGAGAGAGAGAGAGGGAAGAGAGAGAGAAGGGGAGGCGGTGAGGATCAGGAGATGGGGGAGATGGAGAAGGGTTTGGGGCCCCGGAGGAAGCCGGTGAAGCGGAGAAGGAAGTTCGCCAGGTCGTTGATCGAGTACCTTGCCGCCGATTCGTACATGTACGCGCCGCTGATCGACGGCCCTCCGCCGAATCCCTCGGGACGGGGGCTTGCTCATGCTTCCCTTCCGGCAGGCGAGTCCACGCTCCCCCTCCTCGTTTATTTTTCTCGCGTTCTGCTACCATCTTTTCTGTGATCTTCATCGATTGTTCACGCGTCGTCGATGATTTTCTTCGGCATCTCTCGCGCGTAAATGCGACGAAAAATATGCAGATTGATTTCATCTTTGCTCCCGGATTAATACGAGCCCCTGACGCAGACATCAACTCCGTAAGCAATTAGATGAGTAGCGGCTTAGATGGTGAGAGATTCGTCCACGCTCAGGGTTGTGGTCCGCGTGTGCCCTTGGGAGCCAAACACAGAGGTCCTCACGCATGCAGATGTCCAGGCGGTGGGTGGAATCAGTAGAATCGGACTTCGTTTATGCTTCCTGAGACGGCGAGAGCTTGTGAGAAAAACCTGCGGCCGAATGTGCAGACTTTGACCGGAAACGAGATGCTCAATCTGTGTCTTCGCGATCTTCCGGATTTCAAACACACCCAATGCCTGGGAATGCGCGGGAAATTCGCAAGTACATATGCATAGATTGATATCTCGCCCCTTCTTATTTCCTTTCAATTGCGACCTCCTTGGGCTAGATTTGCATGTGGATTCAAGCAGTAATCAAGGTGATTGATATTTGCACGTAAAGGGGACGATAATGATTATGCTGCGGTGATTTGAGTGGGATTAGTCTTTCCTGAACATAGTTCGACCCTAGGGTTCTTCCGTTGGTCCTCAGAGCTTGTGAGCCTTCAAACTTGGTAAGGTATGAATGTGTTTGTCCGTTTTAGTCGTTGACAGCATGATGATTTCCAGGGCTGCCCAGTTTGGATCCGATTCAACTGTAGAAGTTAGGAGCAATGGGAATCGACCCACTGAGAGAGAGAGAGAGAGAGAGAGAGAGAGAGAGAGAGAGAGAGCAAAGAACAGAAATCAAGCGGTGTGAGATTCACCCAAAGTTTGTGTTCGGTTCTCGATTGCTGATCATCTATCAGGATCGGGTTTTATGATGCGGGGAATATCCAAAGAAGAAAAAAAAAGTGCTGATCGTCTTCTTATTCTTCTGCTCTTTGCCTGCTAAACTGTTCTCTCTCTCTCTCTCTCTCTCTCTCTCTCTCTCCTTTTATTCAACGGAAGGGTTCATTCATCCCGATCAGAGAGTTCAGAGATTTTGTCGCCAATTGTGCTTCGGTCGCTTCCCCTTTTCATGGAACAGATGGATTGTTCTCGGTCGATCCGATCTTAGTGGATTCTGCGTCGGCTGCGCCCAATATCTCTCTCCCGGATTAAAAAACTGGAGCCACATGGGCCTTCAGATACCCTTTTTGTCAAGTTAGATCATGATAAATCTGGCGAGTGCAAGTCTTTGATTATTCATCTCCCGATTGCAGTTTCTGGAAAATCTCATCAGCCTACTGTTCTTCGGGGGTCACCTGTCGGGAGCACTGTGGCTGAGGGCCACCTTCCTGCTCGTGCCGACTCAACAGCTCAACAGGACTAACCAGGGACCTCGCGCTGGATCATTTCCATATGTAGAAAGCCATGCTCTGTAAGCTGGTCTGGGTATCCCTTCTGAGAGAGAAACCCCAAGCCAGAAAACGTAGATCAGTCTCCTCCTCCGCCTCCACCTCCGGTGAAGTCTCTGTCACTCCGGCTGTGCTCGGGCTGTTCATTCCCTCCGCCCCAGTCTAGGGCTCTCCTTCCTGTTTTCGGTTGAACTTGTCGGGGTCTGCAGCCGGCGGGGCTTCTTTGAGAGCTTTGACTGACGCCGTCGGGATTCCAAAAAAAAAAGCCGCAGTCGTCGGAGAGCTCATCGGCGGTTCCCTCGCCTCCTCTTTTGCAGAGAACAGGGCGCCGCCGACCCAGTTGCCGAGGCTGCCGGAGAAGTGAACAGCACCCCCTGCGTCCGCCTCTGCCGCCGGTGTCTGCTCCCAGTTGGCCTCTTCCGCTACTGATCATCATGGTTTTATGCCAGCCCCGTCTGGGCGTATTTACCCCCCTGTATATGGTCTCTCTCTCTCTCCGCTTCTCTCTCATGGGTGTTGATTTTCTGAGACGTGGAGGGGCATGGAGTGGAACAACGGAGGCCGTAGGCGGAGGCTAGCGATTCTCGCCGGCGAGGCAAGCCGTCGGATCGTCGGCGTGCTGTCGGGCCGAAGCGTGGAGCGAGAAAAGGCTACCCCTGTAGGGTTTGACTGCGGGAGACGATCCATGCAACCTGGTTGTATGTAGATCGCGTCTTGTCGAGAGAGGAGGAACTCGTTACAGAGGAGAGGAAGACAGCCTAATCAGATCTAAAACTCTCTCTCTCTCTCTCTCTCTCTCTCTCTCTCTCTCTCCCTCTCTCCCTCTCTCTCTCTCTCTCGCTGTAATGTGGGCAAAGCGTATGCACGTGCTTTGAATGCGGAATCCCAAGCGAAGGGGGACTTCCTGCAGATGTCACGGGAGAACAGGCCGGCCTTCCCACGCCGGCTCTGCCAACCAGAAGTTGCAGACGCCTGTGAAACGAAGAGATGTGCATGCTTCTGCTACGCAAGCCATGGCCGATCATCATTACACAGATTCGTCCTCATCCCCCGTACCCTGGAAGGGAAAGCGGCAGCCGGCAACCGGGTCAGTCGGCGCTCGCCGGGTGGCGGGAAGTCAGCGTCCAGACACCGCCGGAAGCTTCCCACTCGGTGGTGGCGGAGCAGGGCCTCGGTGGTGGAGCTCTTCCTCCGTCGCCAGGATTGCGGAGGTGAAGGCAGCAGCGAGTCACGACATACCGCCTTGCCGCCCTCTCTCGGGCTCCTTCCTCTGTCTGCTATCTTACCCCGGGCGAGAGCTGCGATGACGGCCACGATGAACCCATTTTAATGGAGTGAAGCCAGAGAAAAACGCACATACCGAAGAAGAGGAAGAAGACTGCGGATTGACGAGGGAGAAGGGGGAGAAAATACCCAGCGGGTTTGGATGGGATCGACGGCCGGATAGGAACTGGCAAAATTTAGCACAGGTGGAGGTGGCTGGTATTCGAGTACGAGGAGAAAACTAGACTGCCGATGGGAGAAAAAAAGACGAAGGTTTTGGACGATAAAGGGAGTACCCACCTGCATTTCGAGTGTTCGATGGCGTAGGTCAGACGGCGCAGCAGGTCGGCCTGCGCTCGCAGGGACAGAACGTAGTCGAGGGCCTCATCCAGCAGCAAAGAGAAGTCGTCCATGGAGTTCCCTCCGGGCACGAGACGCTTGAGGACTTCTGTTCTCTTCTTCATCATCCTCCTGGCGAGGAGGCTCGCCGCGGCGGCGGGGCGGGGCGGCGATGGGCGCTGCCGGAATCTCCTTCTCAGGATCTTCTGCCTGCTGGAGATCCTCAGTGGGAATTTCGTCCTGGGAAGGTTCTCGCTCGTCCCTTGCTTGCACAGATTAGACATGAGGGCGCGGCTCCATCTCCTGCCGCCTCTGGCAAGGGCCATGGCCATGTCGGCGGTGAGCTTGATGGCTCTCTTCCTCTCCGCGACGCTCGCATTCGCCGAAGGAACGCCGGCCACCTGGTCCAGCCCCGCCTGCAAGTACCTGAGGAACGCCACCTTGAATGAGACTGCGGATTGCATGTCTCCGACGGCAACAGCAATCCTTCTGGGGTCCAAAGGATAGAAGGTGGAGGGGAAACGAGGAAGAAGCAAGTTTTGGCAGGTCTGCTCAAAGATGCATTCTTCCCCTTCAACACTCGAGAATCTGGAGCTACCAAGAGCGGGGGGTGGGGAGAGCGGACGGGGACGGCGCGGGCGTTTTACGCTGATAAGATTGCGGGAGAATGGAAGCAATTATATAGGGGCAGAGAAGAAGCTCCAGGGGGAAATGCCTCTGGGTTTTCTAAGGGCCTATCAGGGAGGTGGGGCTTCCCAGCAAACCCATGAGAAGCGACTATAAAACGTCACGGAGGCACCCACAGGCAACATCTCAGAGAACGGACATGCAGGAACCATGGGAGGAAAGGGGGGAGCACAGGAGAAAGAGGGAGGAGGGAGGGAGGGAACGCCCGTCCATTTATCTGAAACCTTTTTGCGAGCTCAGGAGGAGGAAGAGGGCAAAGCTCGTCGTCGTCGGGGGGGGGGAGAGGAGGGCCTTGTGCTTGGGGCCTTTCGGGGAGAGACACGGCACATGCGACCACATGCAACCCGAGGCCCACCTTCATACGCCATATTCTAATCGTATAAAACGTTCACGAAGACCCCCGTTCTTTTGAAAAAAGCCCATTATTCTATACTCACGTAGGTCGATTTCCCATGTATATTCGCCGAATCTGGGAACGAAGATGGGGGAGATTAAGGGTGTCAGTGGGCAGGAAATCTATGCACGGGAGCTCCTTTCTTCTGCGGCTATCTCCTGCTCGAAGCACATAACCCTGCGATTATCTATCTGCACGCTCGTGTTCAGTCTTTTCCATCCTCTTCCTCTAGACTTAACTGGCGTGGTGTGAAAGGCGGATTGGCAGGCTCCGGGAAACATGGGGATGCCTGTGCCCCGCCCCCCCTCCCCCACTCTTTCTCTCTGCTTCCTCACCACCTCCCTTCTCTTTGAGTCGGCCGGCAGCTTTGCTGAGAAATTCCGTCGCACATGGAGTCCACATGGGGTTTCTAATCTTTTGGACTTCCGAGAGACACTACGGCCTGCGCCCCACCCACCCTCCGCCTCAATCATGTCCCCTCCTCCCCTTCCCCGCCAGAAGTACGCACCCTCTTTGGCTCCTCTCCGCCCTGTTCTTCCAGGAAAATGCCTGCCGGTTCGAAGACGAGGGCATCTGGGGAAGCCGTAGCCGGCGCGTAGCTCGTAGGGGAACGCCCCCTGCCCCCTCGCCCTCTCCTCGCCATAGAACCACCGGTCATGCGGCGGCGGCGGCGGCGGTGGCGGAGGGCCCGGGCGGAGGAGGAAGGATGCGGCCCGGCATGGGGGGCCTCACATGGGGCCGTCCGGGCAGAGAACCCTACTGTTGCTTAGGGCATTTCTTGTCGCTGAGCTCCCAAATAATGGACCACGGAGGTGTCGTTATGAGGTGTACGTATACTGTAAGAGCTATGCCAAAGGGTACGCCGATCACATGCTTCGACGTGGAGGAGGGTGAGGGGGATACGTAGGCAATGGGGAGGCCCGAGGTCACGCGCACACATGCAGACACATGGATGGGCTCCCCCCTGTCCCAACAAAGGCATGCAGGCCCTCCCGCCATGAATCATGAAGCCGGCCACAAGGGGGACCCACCCCCCCCCCCCCCCCCCCACACACACACTCCTCTCTCCTTCGGTCTTCTCTCTTCCCAGCCGGAGGAGGGGAAGTCGACCGATCCATTGTCAGTAAGTCAAACAGAGAGAGGGGAGGGTACCTTCCCTTTGGTGCGATAGATCTCTCCTTCACGTGCACGTACGTGAAGTGCCAATAAGTAGACTAATGATACAGATTGTTCGATGGCAAACGCTGGGTTGTTCATTAGTTAAAGTCTTTGGTCAAAATAATCAATGTCGACCCATTCCGAGCGCTAATGATGTGCCCGAAGAGACGAGATTTTATCGTTGACTGTGATTATGATCATATCGCTGTGCCATCCGATTATTATCTAATAAATATTTTTTTGACCATGTCGATGGCTTTCACTGCCGCTAAGTACCGGTCGTGCTTTCTCTTTGTCTCAAGGAGAGGCAAGATTAGAATCCCTTGAGGTGCATCATGAGCATGTCATCATCCCGGAACCCACCAAAGAACCCGATCACCGGTTCTATTATTATGATTTCCTACTCCACGGTTTACCCAGCTCTCCTTTTCCCCCTCCGCTTCCGGTAGTCCTCCCATTTTCCCCTCATTTTTGCAGCCCAGTGGGGCGCACTCGAGTTTTCTTACGAGCAGCAAGCGACGATCGATCATAAGGGTCAGCGGAGACCGGAGAATACTTGGCATCTGATTATGCAGGAGCTTAATAGTTCAATGTAGATTATGGAAATATGCTGTAATATATGTCTGCTAGATGGAGATTTTCCGTACGAAGAACCAGTCGAAGTATTATTGTTAGTGAGCACGGCGAAGACCGACAAGAACAACAAAATCTATCAGATTAAGAGAATAAACACTAAACTCCCCCTGTCGCGTGTGTCTGGTACGACGTGCCTGAAGGCCTGAGAAACGAAGACTGGATCATCAGCTTACGCCAATAACGAACGGTACGAGGACATCCAGGTGTGACAATTCTGAACACTAAACTTCATTGAGCATGAGATAACAAAGATGACGGGCACGGAACCAAGGCAAATGATCTCTCCATCCCTCCCTCCCTCCCTCCCTCTGTGCATCATATGCACGTGTCCAGAAGACAGAGACATGACGCTATGAATGACTGGAGCTTATGCTGGGAGGTTCCACACGGCAGACGTCTGACAGGCCCTTGAGGAGACTCGCATAGAGTTGAAGCAGGGTGATGTAGTCCGCCGTCCTCGCCAGCACAGCCTCCGCGTCCAGGTCGACCCCGGCACGAGCTCCTCGAGCATCTTGAGCTTGCTTCGCACCGGGTCACCACCCGTCCGCCGTCTCCTGACCACCCTTCTTCTTCTCCACCCTGCCATCCTCCGCCGCATCCAGCGCGGTCCATTCCACATTCTCCACGGAGGCAAGGCAGTCGCCCGGGGGTGGGGCGCGACAAGGAGGATATAATAGGAGATCCCCGGGGACCAATGGCGGAAGGTGAAAGGCACAGTTCATTACATCGTCACATCAAGAAACAGGATGGAGTGGGCAGGGCTGAAATGAAATGTTCCTACTCGGCTGGCAATGGGTAGATTCTCAACTTCCGGCTCACGCCCATAGATAGGGGAGCCGTCGGTAGACTCTCGACAAATGGCATGCCATTTTTCCAGATCAATGGCCCCGGCGGCGAGGCGAGAATGGGGTTTCCCCATGTCACCGCCGCGAACAGGTTTACAGGACGGCCATGTCCTTCGGTGTGATACTTCAAATCTAGGAGCCGGGAGAACACAATGGCGATGGACAAGACGACATAGAAAATTGAGTGGGTGATAAGGTACCTCGTGGCCGAACATTGAAATTTCGGCACGACGATAAGGTAACCTAGACACATCTGCCTCTGCCATTTAATGCATCCGAATCTTCATAAATGACATCCGTCGTCTAAGACACTGAGTGCAACACAAGCTCCCGGCGCTAGGCACTCCCCGCAAGTTATCTCATCTTTTCGCCATGAGCTGGCCTCAGACTGGGAGTAGGGAGGTGATAGAAGGTGTAAGAGGAGGGAGATAGAGAGAGAGAGAGAGAGGGAGAGAGGTGTAATAGGAGGGGGGGAGCGGTTCCACAAGGATCCCGTGGGTATGGAGCGATGGGGGGGAGGAGGGATCTGCAAACGAACGCAACATCCAGTTGGGGTATGGTATTGAAGTCTATGCACGTGGTCGTCGTCGGCCACCTCTTGACTAAACGGGGGAGCAGGTGAGAAGATAATCTATGCCTTCCCTCCCCTCCGCTGTCCAACCGTCCGGCCCATATTGCTCAGGTGCGGTGATACTCCCTGCTAAGAACATGGCTGTGACGCATAGCATCGCCTGCAAAACCGCAGTAGACGCCTGCCTCGCCATGTGTCTCTGTTATTGCTTGGAAGGGGTGGAGAGAAGAAAATATCGGGGCGGCGGCTGCCGGTGCCGAGCCCTCGGCGTGTGAACAGAGAGAGCAAGGCCGGTTCTGTCATGGCCAATACAAGCTCCCAGCCACGATCCCACGGCGTCCGCAGCCTAATCTTTGACCTGGATCGAGTCCAATCAGCCCCTCCTGTGGCGTGTTCAGCGCCGCGTCGGCCCCCCGTTCCTCCCGGGCAGGAAGAGAACTGTGCGAGGGGAGATGGAAGCATCCAGAAAAGAGCTCTGTGGATCGACAACAAGGGTAGAGAGCGGGACAAGACGACGGGCAATCCTCAGCCGGGACCGGAGATATTAATAACTACTGGTACGATATGTGGGAAATATCATCGTAAACTCCAACGTGAGTTTCTAGATTGGGCTGATATTATCGAACTCGAGGACACGAAGTGCGTAAATGAACAGGAACCGGGCAACCAATCACCTGAGGATAAGCCCACCCGTGGGCTCATTCAATCCCCCGGCCATTCCGACTGCGGCTCACATCGGCAGAAGAGGATGGAGACAGAACTATCGACCTCACGGGTACTACTCCGATGGAGGACGAACTGCAGGACGACATTGACATCTATCGGATCAACTTGAGCTGGTGGGGAGATGGCAAAAGGGAGCAGGTGGTCTACAAGACAATGTGGCTGAGTTGTCAAAGATGATCTTCTTTATCCACCGTTTGACGGACTTTGTTCGTTGACCTATATAGATATATACAGACAAGCACACATTAGTATGCGTGAGTTCTGTGGAAGTATGACTTGCGACGAGCAATGTGACATCTAGCGACGACTCCGCGGTCAGCTTAGCGGTCTACATGGGCTGTTGGGTCTCTGCCTAGTCGCCTCGTCGGCTCTCTGTCTAATCATCCCACCGGAACTAAACTACGGGCCTATGCTTGACCCGGGCCGAGTTGGGCCGAATAAAGCCCACAATAGGCGCATGTTTCTTGCTAGATCCATCATTTGGACAAGGAACACGGACCAAACGACTGCGAGTAAATAGTATATGTTGCTTGTATAATAACTTTCCATGCACAACCATACTCTACATAAAGACAAGAATGGGTATCTGTGGATATTTCGTCGACAGTTTGTTTTGGAAGAGGGACCTGGACTCACTTTTCCATTCATTCCGCCGGCCCACCATCTTCGGGTCATCGGCAGTCAACGACGGAGAACAATTTAAAGTCAACGTCTAACGATGCCCTGAAACAAGACTCGATTTAGAAAAAAGTGGCGTTTAGTTATGCATACATTCATGCAAATATTGTAGGCACGTTCTTCTGGAAATAGTCGTTATACCGCGGTATTTGCACTAAATTCGGAGAGGAGGAAAAAAATATTCTTCAACGTAGCAGGATCTCAGGATTGGTACTGTCAACGATTCGATTGCAGGCGCATCACCGTAATGGACAACACGTCATACTGCATTCTAGTTATGGCTTAGTACAGATTCGTACTCTCGGATATCCGGATGATCCAGGAAGAAGCTCGTTTTAATCAGCTTTATCTCTCTCTGGGCAGAATCCACGAGATTGGACTCTCCGCCGCGGAATCCGAGTCGTGTTCTCTTCTACTTGACGATGGCCTGCGTAGGTCGGATTCTACGGAGCCCTGTCATCAGGCCTAAACGCGGCGCCCCGCTCAAGTTAATGCCACTGCAGAAGCAGATCAACGCAATATCTGCCGGAGCTGCTCGTAAAGAACGTATCTAATAATGGCCATGCGTATCCCATTCACCTACAAGATCATCAAATCCTGCCGCCTCAGTAAATGGCGTTCGCGCCATCTGCTGACAGACTGCTCGCGATCAGGGTCCCAAAGCCTCGGGGATCCGGACCCTATGGGGCTATGGATCCTGCGTCAAGAACGCAGATCCTGCTCGTAGTTTGCGAACGATAATGGTGCTCTCGGAAAGAAGGGTAGGGACTCGCGGGCATCGCGTAGAATTCAACCAGGAATTCAGCCTGAGAGAAAATGCGATGCCCTCCATGTCTTTAGGGCAGATGACCGAGTCAGGGTGGGGGGGCGGCAACCTTGAGTTCTCCCCCGCCCTGCTGCAACAAGGCCGGTAGACGTTGACGTGTCGATAATGAATCGTACGAGATGCGGTGGGACGCGCATTTAATGAAAGATGATCGACAGGAGGAGGGTCGGAGAGGAGCGGTACGCGACTGTTGATTCTGGTCGTGATATTGATGTCTGATACGAAGAGGGGAAGACCAGGGTGGGCATACGAGGGACGACGCCTGTCGATCACGTCAACTAGTGTTCGTTACTCCATGGCGTAGTGTGCCATGAGACCCATCACTTCACGAAGTCGATCGACGTTCGGTTATTCCCGTCTTTTCCGTTCCTCTCGGGGTCGTTCTTTGTTCTCTACGATACCATGATGATCTGGGGCCTTCCCAACCGCTTCGGAGAGGTCCGGGTTATGGATATCATAACTCTTGCCCCGCCAGTTCAGAGTTATCCCTCCGGAGAAGCCTACAGAAGCGATCCAAGGGGAGAGTCCATCGAGTCAAACGCCATTACTGCACCCCCCCCACCCCCCGATAGAAGCAAGTCTGTGCGTTCTGTGTGCTGGGCGGGTGGGCCTGTTGATGCGACAGTACCACACTCGTGGGTAGTATGCGAGATAGGAAAGGGGTGGAGTGAAAACGCGCCCTCATTAATTATGGAGGGCAATAAACGTGAAAGAGATCCGGTAAGGCAATGGGGGGTATATGCGAAGGAGCGACTGTACAGGAACAGTAGATGATACATATGCGGATTTTGTTCCTAACGTTATCTTACGTATGCAGCTCCCTCCTCACTGAAGCCATGGCAGAGCAGGAAGCATGCGTTGTCACGTCTGCGAGCTGGAGGGAGGTAGGAGGAGATTCGCGATGATGAAGGGCCCTCTGGAAGCTCCGGTGGATCGTCATGTCCAACAGGGTCCTCTCCGAACCAGAATAATTACGACCCGGAAACGTGAGTATAGCCCTCCAACGGGCACGGATTTATGAGTAAAAACCGATGGATGGAAAACGGCGAAGTTTGGAAGAACGATGAAATCGACGGAGGCCCTTCGAACTGAGCAAAAGATATCGCTTTGCTGGTTGCACTGACATCGGATCCGCTCCTCCTTGCCAGGGTAAAAATCCTAACTCCTTTTTTATTCTTGCGTCAACGATTGCACGCAAACGACGCATGCGAGCCCAACGTGGAAAAACGACGTTAAGGTGCTCCCCATGCAAGCAAGTCATGCATGCCCTCGTGATTCTAGTCCCTACGATTCGAGGCTTGGGCCTTCTTCCGAGCTCCATATGCTGAAGCCTATATCGTATCGAATCGAATGTGTAACGAAACGGGTAGCTTGGTCGAATCCCGGCTATTAATTGATTCGGATGCCCATGATGAATCTTTGCACAAGTGGATGGAGGGAGAGGCTGAACGAGCCAGGATGAACAGTTACAGCTTGCAGGGGGGCAGCCCCATTTATGACGAACAAACTACACGTATATCGAAAGGCATTCATGTTTCCCTTTCACTCTGATTAGGAGAAGCCGTGCATGTGACTTCGTGGTCTGATTTGAATGTGAGCAAAATCTTAAATGAGCAGATCCCTCTCAGGGAGCCCATCAGTCACTTATCTACAGTCCAAGATCACTGTTGAAAGTGTTACACAAGCTTGTGCTGTGACTGATTGGGAGACTCTCGGGCTCAGACTTTGCCCTAGGGCGAGAAAGTATGATGGAATTGAATGCGACGGTGGTGGGTGGTCTTTAAAGGCCTCCGGAGAAATCATCATCATCCTCATATTTATATCTGCGTTTTCACTGCCCAAGAGTACATGTCAACGTAAAGACCAAAGATAGGAAGCTGTCCAGAGGGCGGAAGGGAGAGACGGGGGTGGAGGGTTGGGGAGGAAGAGACTCGGAAAAGAGAGGGGAAGAGAGAGACAGAGAGAAGGGTGGGGAAAGCCTATGTCTGCGGCTTTCGACTGGCGTTTTGGAGTCCCCATTGACGACTGACTGCCCCCTTAACAACACACTTCTTGCCTCTGTAGTTGCGTGAGATACAGGATAAGGTTTGATTACATTTATTTTGGCGATGCGTAATAGCATATCTAGGTGACTGCACGAGTCTGCCCTGAGCCTGTACTTCCGACGCCCCCTCCCCCTCTCTCTCTCTCTCTAAAACCTGAGTTAACGTTTTGCCCAAGGGTTTTATATCCTTTTGAGGGTCATCTCTTGTCTCCGTCACATGAGGGTCGAGAGCCCACACAAGTCTTTCAACGATGGCAGATTGGGAATGTCAGCCTCCCACTTCGATTCAACATTTACTGCCCTTCCCCTTTTCCCTCTTATATAAAGCCATTCGCGATCTCTCCCGGCAGGCCAACGCATCTTCATTTGCCATCCAGGAAAGTCTCCACTCCGTCATATCGTCACCATGGCTCTTCCTTCCTCTCCATCTTTCCCTTGCCTTCACCAGGGAGTTGGTCCAAGAGCTTGGGAACCTCTTCCACTTCGCCATGGCCTGGCCGATTCGAAGAAGAAAACGAGGGAGGTAAAACGTCTTCTGCCGCGCCCAATCTCGGCTTCTCTCTCATGCCTTGGCATGCTGTCTAGTGGTGTCGACTCAATCAAGAGATTATCCATCGGTGTTACTCTAATCTTTACATCGTGCGCAAATATGAGTTGGAAAAATCAAAATATTAGTTTTACAAATTTTTGCTGGCGCTATCCTAACTGAGCTTATCGTCTTTTTTTTTCTCCCTCCCTCATACTCTTTTTCTTGACCTTGCAAGACTTTTTCCTTTTTTGATTCTCCTCCTGGCCGTCCTCTACTCCGTTCTTTGTTTTGATTTTCTTCCTCACTTCTACCAACCTTCCCATCTTCAATCTCTCTGTCTATCCCTCCTGAGCTTTAATCTGTATATATTATTTTCATTTGTGATCGTTAACATATGTATTTACTAATATAATACTTTGTAAGGTTGATCGAATTGTCGTAGTAAATTCGAGACATGTACCAAAGTTGTAAACATAAGAAATGCTACATCTGGTTTCGTCTCTTTCTGTTGTGTCCACTTGTTTCACGAGATCGCGGGTTGGGTTCAGACTTTCGTAGAGTGGGAGATTGTGGGTCGCAGCTGCCCCGGAAGTTGACGGAGAGGCTCGCGGTGCGTTATGTCATGTCAACTGCGGCTGTGGGTGGGGCTCGTAGGTGGCTGCGTCGGCCATCATTGCGTTCTTTATCTGCAACAGACCAACTCTCTTCTTGGCATGAGCCCCTCCGCCAAACGGGCGGCCATGTCGGGCCCAGTTCGCCTTTAGTCGGTAGCGCCGCTATGTTTTCACGTGCCCTCGCCATCCCCTCGCCGGCGAGGACCGTGCGACGTCACCACTAGTTTCTTTATATGAAACCGCATTGTTCCCAGCCGATTCCTCCGCCAAATGGGCGGCGACGTAGGGCCAATCTTGTGCTCGGCCAGTAGCACCGCCATGTTTCACGTCCCGCCATTCCTCGCCGTCTGGTCGCGGCCAGTCGGAGTTTACGACGAAGGAGCAGAAATGTACGTAATATGTCATTGGCAATGTCTCAGTGGACGGGCAAAGGCCATGAATGTCTACGGGATCGAGTTCACTATTTACAGAGACGCCACGGCCACCGGCGGCGAGATAACAAGCCACAAATCATGGCGGCGCCGCCTCGTTGCAGAGGGAGTAGGGCGCCTCCGGAAGGGAAATGGAACAAAGAATTGAGAAAAGTGGGGGGCAGCAGGCGAAGGGGTTTCAGCTACCAGTCGTCACGCACTGGTTGAGGGAGAGGAGCCACGACCTCCTCCCTTCGACGTGGGAGGTCGAACGGCGGAGCCTTGCCCGCGAGCACTTGACGAGGGAGGATCTCGTCTCGGGGGCTCTCATGCAGGAGTTGAGCCTCATCGACGGGAACTTCTGGCAGCTGAGCGACCGGAACGACGACGAACTCAGCGGCGGGATCCGCGCGCAGTGGAAGTCCGGCCGGCATAGCTGGGTAGGCGCCGCCGCCACGCCGTCGGAGCCCACTGCCGGACACGCCGTGCACAGAGACAGAGACATACTCGTTCTTGGCGGCTCCCTGATGGGGCCGGCGCCGGGAACCTTGCCGAAGGCGACGATGGCGTGGCGGCAGAGGGGGCAAGCAATCGAGCCAGGAGGGCCGGGCACGACGGTTGATGTGCTGTTCGTCGAACAAAGATACAGAGCGCATCTAGTGCAGAACTCATGGCCGCAGCCTGCAAAGTTTGAAAACGCCTCGCTTAACAGCTTGTCCAGGCAACAACAAGTCAAGAATATGGAGCTCAAATCATGAATGTCTCCGATCCTCTGCAACAAAACTACATAATCAGATGCCCATGAGTTCATATCTTCACTGCGCTAATTAATATCTTCAAAGATATCCATTATCAAATCCAAGAACTTAAAAAAAAAACAATTTTGGAGATTGAGAATTTGATGGAGGAATTGCATTCGGAACGGGGGGTTCTTAAAGCTTCGAAGCTGCTAAAACTGATCATTTCAAAGAATGGAGCAGGGGCTGAAAGGATGGAGGTCTAGATCCACGCATATCGATGAAGAAAGTACCATATAAAAGGATAAAATAATTTTCGAGAAAAAAAACCTTCTGCAGACACCGTGCATCGTCTCTCCAAGCAAACCGCGCAAGGATCAATGCACGCTGGAGATTGATCCGCGTTCCTCCATCCGCATTCCCTGTGGGTCAAACCATCATTGAAGATTGGCCTTTCAAGCATCGGTTTTGGCGAAAACGGCGAGAGAAGATCACGCCTCGTTTAGATATTTCACATAATTCACACGGAATCACACCAAAGTGAACTGAAACAGGCCCATAACGAGAGAAAATCGGTTAAAAAAATATATATCGATGAAACAAGATGGTCTCGCGGACCCACTTTTCCTTTCTAATACTCTTTCTAGTGTACACTGATTTTTGCCGAAAGAGAGACAGGAGGAACGAGGAAGCCCGCACAGAGCATTATATGACCTAATCATTATTACCTTAAACACGAAGCAATGGATCTTCAACCAATACTATGTAAAAAAGAAGAACTGGGACTCAGGCAAACAATAAGAAGACGAGAGAAGATCTCATTCACCTTGCAATCTTAACGATGCTCATTAGTGGAAGAGATAGATACGGAGATGGTAGAATACGTGCACGGCCCTCAGGCTGTTTGCTAAGAATGCTCTCCAACCAATTTCTATGCCATGAGCGAGCCACCATCAAAGGTGTCAACCTTCAAAGACAGAGGAAAGGACTCAGCTAGTTAATTAATCATTAATGATTCTCCATGATAATAAGAACGAAAGTTAAAGAGGATTTAAAAACAGTGCTACCATAGAGACAACGGAAATGATGTCCTTTGCCTAGGAACTTCTCAAATAACCATGAGCACTCGGGAATTTTTAGTAGTAAACTAACGGTTACAACATAGTACTTACTACAAATAATCGAAATATTTTATAGTTTAAATGGAACATAACACATAAAGTCAAGTTAGGCCCGCCCTGGTGATTCAGAAGGTCTGCGTGTGATGTTTGAGGGATGATGCAAGCAAGCTTTTGGCCTCTAACCTTCTCAGAAAACTGGGTGAATATGCATAAATGGCTGCTGGGCTTCTCCTTGGTCTGATAAAGAAGGTGAAATTGGGTGTGCTCAATTTCTGACAAACATGAGCTCTTTCGGATTTATTAACTTATTTAATTTTAATAAGGTAGCAAACAATTCTACTCGGCACTAGGACAGGCCTCAAAGCTCGGAATCTCCTCAGCACGGCTCTGTTTTATAAACCTCGCGTACATGGAAATTCTAAATGGTGCAGACAAAATTAAGTGGCATCTCATAAAGGATTCGCGCGTGTTTTTTCCTTTACGGGCATCAATTTTATGCTGAAGATTATGCGAAGAAAGCATACCCATTTGCGTTTTCAGCATTCAAGCAGGCACCCCTGGCGATTAGAATCTGAAAAGAAGGCATGAAGTAAATAACTACACGCCCTTGTTTTGGATAAACATGATAAACATTTCGATTGATCAACTTACTTGGCAGCACTGTGCATTTCCGCCACAAGCAGCATAATGAAGCGGGGTGCTACCAGCACCTGATGAATTGGAAAAGAATAAGCATTAATCTAACAGAGAAATCATGACACTCGTCTTGCATAGTAGCAAGTTCTCTAAAAGAATAGCAATTCTGATAGATCAATTAACAAAGGCAATCATCATTATCACAATGCCCAAAATGACAAACCCAGGCACCGATAGGGAACTGGAAGATGACATCCCAAGGCCTAGTTGGGAACAGGTGGTGGCCAATTCCATGGGGAAACATTGATAATATGAATATGTGAAAACAAGGTGAAAATCAAGTTATTTCATACGATAGAGCTGGCACACAATCATCTTATAAGATTAAACGAAGTATATGAAGGAACTCATCGTCCATCATCAACCCTTCCCACCCTGCATATTGTACATTTTAAGCATGTTGGGTTGCAAAATTATCTAAGACGTGACGCTAAACTTGGAGGAGTTTCCAACGGCGACCAGATTATTGTATTGGTCAACCATGAAGACGTTAGAAAATCCATGATTTTCCAGAAAACATGATACAAGAAGGATTAGGTAAAGAATCAAATTTTGTTGAAGAACCAGATCAGCCAGAAGCATCAATTCAAGCGATTTTATAGATTTTCTAAATACCATAGCTGAACAGGGGAACTGAAACATTCTACGCAATAGTTTTCTTGTTGAACCAATAGTTTTCTTATTGTCAACATAGAGTCAGGAAATAACACGTCATACCCATCTAATATGGTATTCTCTGCATCTTCCTGAACCGATCATATGCTTTTAGGGAAAAAAAATCAACAGTGCACGTATTTAGATCATCCACGGGTTGGTAGAGGCCGTATCATCGAGTTATTCGTCATAATTTTTCTGAAAACTATCATTTTTACTGAATGCAATTGGCATAACGAATGATAATTTTCGCAGCAACTAATTGGGTGCCCATATATGCATGGTTTTACCCAGGTGACGAAGACGACATAATTTTCGCCACTAAAGTTCGGATCAATGCGGAAGAAACTTATTATCTGCTCCTCGGAAACAAATTCTCCAAGTCCCAGCTTTATTATTATCCTTTTTATGGACGAAAAATAAATTTACATGAAAATTTATATGAAAAAGAAGCTAGATATCCCAACAAGCCGAGCAAACGACTGACAGTAAACCCCACAATCTGACAGATTTTTGCAAAAATAGTACGACATATTCACTGAACCCGCATCGTGACATGAGGACAAGGAAAGGATGAGGGCCTACCTATCAGGTCAATCGTCGTTCCATCCTCCACTGTGACATCAGACACGCGAGCGCCCAAGTCCAACAATAATCGAACACTCTCGATGTGCCCATTTAGAGCAGCCATGTGAAGGGCAGTAATACCGCCATCTGCCCACTTATTAACAACCCTGGACAAAGCACTGTAGACACGAAAAGGAGACAATTTGAAGGGTGCCACGTCGAAATTATCAACGCTCGATCCTGTTGAAGTTCACAGAATCACCTCTCGTCAAACTCTGGCATCCTCGGGGCCTCCTTCGTTGACTTTTTCCTGGCGAAGTTCCAGAACTGGGGTGAACTGGGTACATAATCAGCGAGGAGAAGGCGGATGCAGCGGGTGTGGCCATTCAGGGCGGCGAAGTGGAGAGCTGTTCCTCCATTGAGATAATCTGTCTTGTGTATCTGATGAAGCCGTCATCGAATGAATGAGTTAGTCAAGAAAGCTCAATGCAAATTCTCGAGGCAAAGGCGGAACAACACAGGAAACAGGGTAGCGCGTACATTGGCCTTGAAGAGAATAAGGGTCTGAACGACCTCCCAGCGGCCATACTGGCAGGCTTGCATTAACGCGGTCTGTGCATCAGGAAGGCAAGTTTCAGCGGACATTATTAATATCAGTAGATATCCCTGGTCTTAGGCTACCGACGATGCAGATCGAATGGAAGATTTTTTTCTGCAAAAGCTCGCATCTGCTTGTCGAATGACGGCAATCACGAGGCTATAAAACGAGAAATTCGCAAGGGCGGAGCAGGAACCATCTCACCTGCCCACGGAAATTCCGGAGGTTGATTTCCACGCCGGATTCGAGCAGCAAGGAGACGATCTGGACGCAAGAGGGCAGAGAGAGAATTTTAATTTGACTTCCGTTTGGGTATTGCATTCGATTGGTCAAATGCGAAGCATCGTGATGAAGAATTGGGATTGATCCGAGGGGGATGAGCCGAGTACCTCGTGGTGGCCCTGTGCTGCGGAGTAGTGGAGCGGAGAATTTCGGACGCCGAAGGTGGAGTACCTGGCGAGACGGGGGTTGTACTCCAGGAGAGCCTTCGCTTCCTGTAGATCTCCATCCCTCGCCGCCGATACGAGCCTCTCCCCGGACGCCGAGCAACCAAAGGAATTACCCACAATGCTTAGAAAGCCCATGCTTCTCTAGTAATCCCAATGGATGATCCGCGCGCAAATGGGAACAATGAGAATAGGGAACGCTGGGAGGGCGCAAGGGGGGGAAATGAGATCTTTCGCCCCCCTTGCGTGAGATCCTTCCCGGAGGACAACGGGTTCGAGATATCTACGTTCCAAATACAAAGGCGAGAAGAACAAGGGAGATCCTCAGACAACGTGGGAGGAATTGTAGCTCAGGAGAATTCGGAGCCTGGGAGGGTCAGAAATAAGCAAGTCGATCACTCGCAGGTGAGGGAAGGACCAATCATCATCCAAAATAGCCAATGCCCACTTTCCTCAATCCGATGCTTCGTCCGCCCTCGGTGAGGAACCGCAGAATAAGGGAGGAAGGAGAAGCAGAGGAGGGAAAGGGGAGGGGAGGAGGGGCTGCGTGTTACGAGAAAGGAGAACGACAATGAGCAGGGAAATACCAGTTGATCGATTCTTCGCTCGGGAAGGACGGAAGAGCGTCCGCGGCTTATAGGTGGGCAAGCTACATGGTGGGCGATCGTAAATTCGGGGATTTCTGAGAGAACTCGGGAATCCCCTTGCGGATACCCGGCGGAGGCGGGGTTTGGGAGGGGAGCGGGAGCGGGGAGGCCCTCCGAGGCTCACAAATTAACGTCTTTGCCCGGTCCGCATTCTGGGCTCTATTTTTAACTGCAACTCTCCCAACAGACAACACGCCCGAAAGCGAAGCATCTGCCATTCCTGAGCGGAGCCTCAGGAACCGAACCCCCCTCTTCCCCACCCTTTATCCTCACAGTCACCCTCCTCCCTCCTTTATTCACATGTTAGATCCCCGAACACAGGTCAAACCAGACCTGAGTGAGTGAAAAAGAGAGAGAGAGAGAGAGAGAGAGAGAGAGAGATCTACGACTAGGTAAACCTTCTACTCCACCTGACGATGGCCCTTTAATAACTCCGACGGCGTGTCGGTCGATCAAGATGAGCACCCTATCATCTCGCAGCAATCTCATTTGACCGATTCCAGGGAACTCGCCTCCATCACGCAAACCATATTCTTCTTGCTCCGGCGACTTTATATAAATCATCGCGTGCCCCGCGATGGCGAGCAAAAAGTCAAACATCTCCCCTCTAACTGTTTATCTTTCATATATATATGATGCACTAGTAGTGTAGCTTGGACTCCTAGACGATTGAAAGCCTTGTTTATTTGAAGAGCAAGAACGCGAAGACCGGCCGATGATTAGTCATCTCGGAGGGTGGAGCCCTCGGGAAGAAGACCGCGAAGGAACGTCGTTTGCTAGAAAAAATAACAAGTGGATAGTGGCGGAGATCGAGCGTCCTATGTAGCACGTGCGAGGTGATTCCCTCTCTCTCTCTCTCTCTCTCTCTCTCTCTCTCTCTCTCTAAACTATGAAGGGATTAAGTCCCCAACAGGTCATGAACTCTCTGGACCCTGGATGAGCCCCACTGGTGATATTCTAGCAGAGTTTTGACTTAATTATCTGTAATAATTTTGGGCTCAAAAGGGTTCGAAGATCTCGTTGAGTTGATTTTGTAGCTAATTATGAGAAGTTTCAAGACTGTTTACGGCGGCGCAAGTTCTGTTCTACGCTTCGATTATAACATTCCACTTTCCAACTTCATGCGTGGGAGATTCTATGGTATGAAGAAAAATTTCCCTGGAATAGAAAGAAACGAGAGTCCCCGCGTCATCCGCGGTGCCCGGCAACCCTGGCGGCGCTGGGAGTTCCCCGTGGAACCTGGATGCAGTCAGCCGCGTTAAGATGGGCCGGAGAGGACCGCCACGTCCGTCGATGGACATGACGTTGCTGCACCACCACGTGCGGCGGAGCTCAATAATGGCGCATTCAAGGCGGTAGGAGCAGTTAAGACTGCTAGAGCGGGGTTTCACCACGACGATGACGGTGGCGGCGGTGGATCCCATCCGCTTCCCGGCCCCCCTTCACCTTGCTCAGTCGCCGACGATATCGGCGGCAACGGATAAGAGCACGGGGGTAGTTGAGCTGGTCTTGCTGTGAGGACGACTCCGGCTAGCCGACGGCCGACGAGGCCACGGCGGCGTCGCCGGTGAGGGCTCGCGCACACCTCCTGATACCCAAGCAAGACGACGACCGAGGACCCTCGCCTCGCTCAGCGGGACGATACGATCGGAGAGTGTGGGGGCATGAAAGTGAGAGTGCGTCGACGAGACCGGTCCAAAGTCAACATCATGTGGTTAGTTTATTCGTGAGAGAGAGTTGACTTCTATGTCATCCGTAACCATCGTCCATAGATGTCCGGGGTTTGACGAGTTCTTACCGGAGACTGTTTGGCATAAAATCGAGCTCAGATCGCGCGCCTTTGATCGTCTAAACGATCACCGCCCGGTTAATGACGCGAGATGGGACCAAGAAAATTGTCTGAAGTGGTCCTGGCCGGCCTTACGTTGACTTCCCCCTTCGGGGCATGGAGAAGGTGACCATTCAGACGGGCGGAGCTGATAGAGCGAGGTTGACGCCGGTGTCTGAAGTTGGGCCAAGTGTCAGAGGGAGGGGGATAGAGAGAGTGGCACTTAAGCAAACGCGTGACATCTGGCCAAAAAAAAGGCATTTCAGTATTTAATGAAGTAAATCTATTTTTCTAATAAATTAATATGAAAGATTATACAAGTAGACATAGCTAATCTTCATGGTCAACCCCATGGAGATCCATGTAAACCTAATAAATTAGCAATGCAACGAACGAGCTCATATTTACTAAAAAAATTGGGACGAACTACAACAAAGTTTAAAGCACATGTACGTATCTATGCAAGTTTACTGAGACAAAGTCAAACCGGATCGTAACTTCGGGTCCGGGCCTGTTCTTTCTTTCTCCAGACTCGTCCAAGGAAAATGGGCTTTGCTGGGCGATTCCACGGGCTGGTCCGGCCCATTTTGATCCAACTACGAATTATTCGGTTGTGAGGAAAACCCCATGATTTTTTTCCTCTCTGGTCTTCGGTTCTGAATACTTTGACCAGGAGGCCTATTTTTCGTCGAACCCACCGCAGACCATGGATCTTCGCCACTCCCAGACTATAATATCGATTAAATGGTAATTATAATAATAAGTTAGACTTTTCTCTTTGACTTTTCCTCACTAGCCGCGCCTCTCTCTCTCTCTCTTTCTCTGTGCAGGGGAGAATTTCGCACGCACGCATGATTTAATGCGACGATGATGAAGTAGGGTTTCCATAAACGTCGCAAGCTTGAAATCTGTCCCTTCACTGCGTGCTTCTCTTAGTTGGCTCCTGGCTCCAGTCCCCCACCACGTGCTGCCGCCACCATCTGCTGGTAAGAGCATCATCGTCGCCACCACCACCTCTTCTGACTCCATGGATGTCGCCGTCATTGTCGTCGAAGCTATTTTGACTCACCGGCGCCTCTGCTCCGCCTCACGCCGCGGGGCAACTGATCGGGTGCGATTTTGGCCGAGTAAGATCCTGCTCTGTGCCGTCTGAACGAGTTTTACGGATTATTCCCTCGCATTTCAACGCGCGCTTGTTAGATGTGATATCAGCCTGACTTTTACCTCGTCTGGTGGCTATTTTTTTATCAGGAATGTGTCAACGCCTTTGACTTTTAACCATTTCAGGACTCTGACCGACGCTTAATGTTCATCTTTTCGTGTTAGTTTTGAGAGAGATTAATGACCACGTCGGGGGTGGTGCTCGGTCAAGGGCGGGGAGAGAGGGGACATGGGGCTCGGAGTCAAGGGTGGTGGGCTCATGACCAGCGACCTCGGGTTATGGAGGGGTTCCTATAGGCTTACTACTCCGCTCTGCCCATTAATTGCCGCCTTCTGCTTCGAACGCATGGGAGTATGAGAGAGAGAGAGAGAGAGAGAGAGAGAGAGAGAGAGAGAGAGAGAGAGAGAGAGAGAGAGAGAGAGAGAGAGGGAGAGAGAGAGGGGAGGTGCACACCATTCAAGTGCTCCTTGCGCACTGTCGTGGCTTTCAATTCCCCTCGCTCTCGGCGTGTAGCGAATTATCTGCTCGCCCCAAATCTGACCCTGTCGAAACCAGCTCGGCTCGGGCTCTCCTTTGATTAGGATTTCTCGTGGCTCCCTCGGGAAAGATTTCTTTCTTTTTCTTTAATCGTCTTGCCGAGAAAGTGAGAGAGAGGCCCCATCCCCCCTCCCTTCGTCGCCATGAGCGGAGATTATCTCCCGGGCTCTCCCTCTGCTGAAAGGCGACAGACATAGTTCATCCGTCGTCCAGTGAGCCCTTTCCTGTCTCTCTCCCTCTGCGTCTCCCTTCGAGAGATGGACAGGGTCTTACTGACGGAGACGAACAAAACGGAGATCCATGCGCCTTTCCCCAGCCGCCTCTCGCCCTCTCCGCCGCTGCCGCCGCTGCTCTCCGTCGACGGCCTTATCGGCAGGATAAGCCCCAGCGTCCTGCTCATCATCGTAATCCTCGGCTTCATCTTCGTCCTCTCCGGTCTGCTCCACCTCCTGGTCCGCTACCTCATCAGACGCTCCACCAGGGACCAAGAGGATCTGGACAGCGCCACCGCGCTGCAGGGACAGCTACAGCAGCTCTTTCACCTCCACGACGCGGGGGTCGACCAGTCCTTCATCGACACCCTCCCCGTTTTCCCCTACAAGGACATCACCGGAGCGAAGGACCCCTTCGACTGCGCCGTTTGCCTCTGCGAGTTCGAGGCGGACGACAAGCTCCGGCTTCTTCCCCAGTGCAGCCACGCCTTCCACATGGAGTGCATCGATACGTGGCTCCTCTCCCACTCCACCTGTCCTCTCTGCCGGACCAGCCTCCTCCCGGACTTCGCCCCTGGCCACAACTGCACGCCCTTCGTCCTCCTGCTCGAGTCCGGCAGCGAGAGCTCCAGGGAGATGGTTGAAGAGGAGCTTGCGGCGCCTTCCGCAGACGATCCCGCAGGGAAGGCGGGGGATGTTGGGGAAAAAGAGGCGGACAGGGTGGCGGAGCCGCCGCCGCCGCCGTCGAGATTGGTGCCGATCAAGCTCGGTAAGCTGAGGAATGTCGACGCCGCCGGCGAAGGAAGCAGCAGCGATAGCCGTACCCTTGACGGAAGACGGTGCTTCTCCATGGGTTCCTTCGAGTACGTGATGGACGAGACATCCCGGATACATGTGGCGGTGAAGCAGCCGGCAAGAAAGCCCAGCGCCAAGAAGCCCGGCCACCGGCCCGCCATATCCGAGTGCGACTGCAACCCTAGGAGAGAGGGGCTCAAGGGCTTCGAAACGGGGGAAAGCTTTTCAGTCTCGAAGATCTGGCTCCGGTCGAAGAAGGAGAAGAAGCCGGCGGGGGAGGTCAGCTCCAGGCGGGTGTTTTCCTTCCGGCTTCCGCTACAAATGGGGGGGGGGGTGGAGCGTGGAAAGGTGAAGTGCGGCAGCAGCCGCAGGACGGCGGCGTCGGAAGTTGACCTCGCCTGCTACGACAAAAGCGGTAGTGACCTGGGTTCCGACCTGGAGGCCGGCGGCTGCGACGGCGATAACGTTTTTTCACGGGGAGAGGAGACGCCCTCCTTTGCCAGGAGGACCCTGCTGTGGATCGCCGGGAGGCATCGCAAGGTCGGGAGTCATTCTGAGTCCGGTCGAATCGCTTCCTCTGGTCCGATTTTGATTTCAAATTTTTCCGGAGACGAAGTCGCAGGAGGAGGAACGAAACGAGAAAATCCATAAACATCTGGACATATAATTTTTTCGATCTTGTTTCCGAGTCAACCATTTCTGCCCCCCACCCACCCACTTCTCGAGGTTTCGATATTAATCTGCCGCTTCTGTGCTTAAATTCAAGTTCTCCTCAACCCGCCTTCCAAGATCAAGCAGCGATCTTTCGAAACTGGGTGAGGCGTAGACCCAGCTCGCCATTCGATCCTCTTCACGTGCCATCAGTCGTTAGTCTTGGCGACATGAGAACACCGAGATGCGACCATTGGAGAGAGAGAGAGAGAGAGAGAGGAAACGAAATCTAATATAACTAATTTGGGAGAGTCTTCCTTGCCTCCAAACTCCATCGCTGTTTCCATGCTTCTGGTGGTGTCAGTCATTCGACCCCGGTACTCAGGAGGGGATGAAACAAGACCCACAGAGTTTCCATCCGCCTCGCTCACTATGATTAGATGCCACGCCAGGCACATGTTCGTACTGCTCTCGGAATCTACAAGGGGGGTCGGTCGATTTCCCTGTTGCTTCGTCGTCAGAGTATACAGACAAGGAAATCGGGGGAGGATTCCACTCTCTTTTCTGATTTTTCTGACCATCCCCCCGCTTCAACTTTTGCGGCAGAATTTGTGCTCGAGGGCTTACTCCAGATGAGTAAGTCGAAGAATTAGTCCTAATGATCTTCATACAAAAGTGTGTGCTAGAGAGAGAGAGAGAGAGAGAGGCAATAATATATATACTCACCTTTGTCTCATACGCGAACCATATAATATATGAGGTGTGCAATGAAATCCAGTATAGTTCGATCAGTCTCTAGATGACACACAGATAATACCTTATCAATCCTGTTCCCGAGAGAGCGAGAGAGGGAGAGAGAGAGAGAGAGAGAGATGCTACGGAAACCTGAATCCGGAGTATATGGCGAAGCCGGGGCTATGGTCACACACTTTCATTGCAATGCGCGGACTCTCATTGCATGTGGACTTGCGCCGTTTTGTTTCTATTCTTGTTTCCTACAGGTTAACGTATTAAAAGATTCGGACATCAAGCAATCGGACCCATCTCCATGGCGGAGCACACATTCCGAAGCCCCGCATTTCCTCCATCAGCATTCACTCGTCTACAAGATAAAAACCCGCCTAAGATGACGAAGCGAGCGCGGATCGATCCCGAGTGAATGTATAAACTGTATCCATTTCTCACCTAAGAAGGGTTATCGATCACCCACACCGTCTCCATCAATGCGAAGGCGACGAGTGCGAGAGGAACACGATGAAGCGCCGAGCTGTTTGGAGTTATTACCGCTCGGGCCTCCTCTTTTCCTTAATGGCAGCAACGCGGCCTGCAACAGTGATCTGCCAGTTGTGTTGGATCCTCCCTGTCACCACTGTACCCCCTCTGCTGGGAGTAAACTCGCCGATCTAGAGAGAGAGAGAGAGAGAGAGAGAGAGAGAGAGAGAGAGAGAGAGAGAGAGAGAGAGAGAGAGAGAGAGAGAGAGAGAGAGAGAGAGAGAGTGGGAAGCTCTTCTCTCAGCTACCATCTCACTCGCTGCCGGAGTGGATGCCGCCGTCGCAACGGTCAAAGGGTCGTCCCAACCGAGGCCGACGCCCCGTATAAAGGGCCCTCTTTTCCTTCCGTTTTTACTCCGGTGAACTCGTACCCACCTCTGGGATGGGCGCCGGCGTCATGGAGGTGTCGGCCCGGCCCTCCGCTGTGATCCGGCCCGCCCAGGATGCTCCGATTGATGGGGCGAAAGGCTCAACTTTACTGCATCTCTCCGAATGTTCGAGCTATACTGAACCACCTGTATTTCGGGCTTCTGGGTTCCTAACCAAACTCGAAAAAGAAAGTTGGCCCGGCCCGTTTTACCCCCGCCAGTACTTAGATCGGGCCCGAAATCCCGGGCCCTATCTTCTTGTTAAACGGCTGTGATCTAATGATCGCTCTCTCTCTCTCTTTCTCTCTCTTCATTTCTCACCCTCTCTAAAACCGGACTTGGGCTTTCTCAAGGTCCCGCCTATAGCCAACTCCCAGGCCTTTTTGGGCCGAAGCCCATTGATGGAATGGGACCCGTTAGAGGCTGATGAGACCCCCTCTTGTCGTCATTCACTTAATCTTACCTATGGAAGCATAAGCCACATATTTGATGAATGGTTATGCTGCTCGAGTTAATCAATATTATCATATTATTAAATTACCGCCAAGGTATTTTTTCCCATGAAAAAAATCGATAAAAAATAATTTATTGGACACAATACCGACGCAGGGCCAATTTTTTGGGCCCGAAATAAAAATGATTAGATAAACAGATGAAAATGAACGTGGGTGATGAACTTGCCGAAACGAAGGCACGCCCAAATCAGGAAGCTCGACTTTATTAGTCAGCTGGGGGGGGGGGCATCGGCCACTTCCGCCTGCCACGAAGGCCGGAGTTTTGCCATCTTAATCGCGTTGACCCAGAAAAACGGCACGAGAGATATTTGTGCTTAGCCTCTCTCTACCCTTGTCACCTGTCTCTATCTCTCTCTAAAATGGGGTTAAAATGGGCTGGCCCATTAGTACCAGACGCCGGACGCCCACGTGGCCAGAGGCATGCACAATCCCTCTCCTCTGCACGAAACACCACCCACCGAACTGGTGGGCGTGATTGTAAGGAAGTCGTCGATATTAATACTGCTCTGAGAGAATACGCAAATAATAATAATAATAATAATGTTATTATTATTCCGATGAATAGTCTTGTAATCTGGGTTCCGAATTTTAAATGTCTCTCTCAATCTCTCCCTTGAATCGGGTTGTGGAGACGGAGAGACCCAGGGCGTGGGTGGACTAAGGGTTGACCCGGAAGAGGAGGCCATCGGAAGGTCCCCGCACTGCTGATCTGTCCGGGAAGTCAACCGTAGGCAGAGATGAAGCCCTCCGCCGGGCTCTGTTTTCGTCTCCGATGTGTTTCTATGGTTTCGTCCACCAAACGATGGAAAGCGACTGGGAGGCGTGGGACAGATGGGAGCTGCCATTATATTTGGTCGCCGAGGAGACCTCGAAGCTCTGATTGGGTCTCCTGCTCCCCCACGTCAGTTCTAAGGGAGGAAACCTTCGGCTCCTTCCTATGTCCGAAAACAGTGAACCTGTTCCGCCACAACCCATGGAAGCTGACCACCGGGAGAAAGGAGGCATAGGAGGCCCTTAGAGTCCTCCCCCTCTTCCTCCTCCTCCTTCTGGAGTCATTCGCAGTTGAAGAGGAGAGGCGGGAGAGATGGCGAGGAAGGGTCTGCGAGGGCGCATCGGGGTTCTCTCCTCTCGCCTTTGGGAGGTAGACGGCTTCTTCTTCCTCGCCGGAGGCTTTAGGTTGATGCTCATGGTGGTTCTCGTGGTCTTCACACTCTGCTCGCTCCTGTCAGTCGGCGCTCGTTTCTCCGGCAGCTCTTTTATGGAGATGGCCATGGACCAGTACCTGCTGCACAGAATAGATCCCACCAGCCCTCAACGCCTCGCGCTGGTGGTCGCCGTCTCCGAGCACGCCAGGGTCGCCGCCACAAGGGAACTGCTCTTCCTCACAATCTTCCTCCTCGCGTCGTGGACGTCTTCCACGGCGGCGTACTACTTCCTCTGCGTTGACGAGACGGTCCCGGTTCCCCGGCGGGGAAGATGGGCGGCGTTTCTGTCCACGCTCCGCTGCGCCGCAACGGTGGCGGTGGCCTACGGCTTCCTCCTGGAGGCGGCAGTCCTTGTCTTCCTGACGGTCGCCGGCGATTCCACGGTTTTCCTCGCGGTGGCGGTTCTCGTGGCCTCCATCTTCCGCCTCCTGTCCTTCTCCGTGGGCACGGTCTTGGGCCAGGCGCTGGCAATGTCCGCCCTCGACGACGAAGAATCCGGCGGCGGAATGGAAGCTCTCCGGCGGCCCCTCCGGCTTCTCCTCGGTGGTTCGCCAGCGACGGATCGTGAGCTCCTGGTCTGAAGCTCCTGTGGCCGGGGGAGAGCCGGAAAGATGCCTTCGCCTAATTGCAGCGTCCCGTTGACTTTTTTATAATAATTACTTTTAATGACTTTAAAAACTGGATGACGTCAGGGAAGGGTCTTCTTCTGATTCCACTGGGATTGGTGCCGCCCGTCATTTTCCGCTGAATGATCGTTCCGACGTAGACCCGCCTGCTGACTTTTTTTGAGAATCTCTCTCTCTCTCTCTCTCTCTCTCTGTATGGCTATGTGAATGTGAATTGAGAGGAAAAGGAAGAGAGCAGCTACTTCTACATCATGGCTCAGGATGACATGGACTACTACTTCTTGACAAAGAGCTCATGCATTTCTTAACTTGCCGTAGTGACCGCAACAACATCTAGGTGAGGACAAATGGTGCTTGTTCTTCTTTGTCTCGATTTTAATAATTTTTAGGTTTGAAAATTAATCTATTTAATATGTTTAGGATTGCTGTATTTTCCAAATGATTTCAAAGTATCTTTGGAGGTATTTATTGATTCTTCCATTCGCTATATGTATAATTATTGTGCTTGATTTTCTTTAGCATATTGAGATGATGTTCCGTCGTCTAAAAGAATCTAAAAGAATAATATAAGTTAGTGGAATTGAGTTATTTTCCATAGAGATGATCTAAAAATATGCTACAACTATATGGTATATTCTCCATTTAAGTAAGATACATGTGGGTGACGTTAATTTCGAATATGATGAATGACTAAATAAATAATAAAACATTAAAAATAAAAAAAGGGATTCAATTTATCTCCATCAAGTATGTCACTCACCTGACAAAGTAGACATGATAGTAGAGTAAAAAAATAAGAAATTAAAATGACTTGAAGATTATAAGAGATAACATATAGTAGATTCATTATATCACCTATGAAATCTAGAGAAGACAAGTGTATAATTTAAACAATATCTATAAGGTACCTAAGGAAATAGTAATACATTTTCATTCTTTACTATGTCACTTTATAGAGGATGAAAATAAAAAGCGGGAGAAAGTTCCCTTTTTGATCTTTGTTTCATCGAAGGATTAAGGGACATATATCATTGTAATTCAAATGAAGGTATAGTAATTGAATGGGGTATGAGAAAGTGTTTCCTTCCCTCTATTTTGTCACCCAACATAAGATGAAAATAGGGAAATTCATGTAGTCACTGCCAACAGCTTAATTGTTACAACATTGCAATGCCATTTAGTTGAGGACAAGAATAAATGAAAACTTTTATGCTACACTACCATCATGTTGCTGTTATTCTGTCACAAAGAGAGAGAGAGAGAGAGAGAGAGAGAGAGAGATGTTAAATGAAGGTAAAAATGGGAGGGTTGAATTAACCAAACCTCTTTCTATTTCTCTGAAGTATTTCTCTTTGATATATCATGTCACTTCTCTTAATGCGTTGAATCCTATGGATTGTAGATGTTGACATTATTTTTATAGTTGTTAGGTTCACAACCTACGTTCAATCTCTAAGAACATGTTATGTTGTTATGTTCTTAGTTCTACTAAAGTGATTGTTCAATCACATTTGTTGATTACAAAGGTTCAACTTCCTCAAAGTTTCACTTTAAATTCTCTTTTATATTTATGGCTTTAAGAATGTATAACATTAATTTAACATGATAGATTCTACAAGTGATTACTTAAAGATATAATCACATTATTATCTACAATAAAATATTATCAGATTGATTCTAAAAGATGAACTATTCTACTTTAGATTTTTGAAGAAGAGGACATAGATGTAGATTACTTGTAATTAATTTTTAGTTGCCAATTTGTTGGCTGGGTAATTAAAAGACTTGCAGCAAGGACCAATTCAATGAGAGACTTCAATACTTATAAACACTTATCAAGTAAATACTTTTGTGATCAATGTATAATTAGTAGATCTTATTTCCTTCTTAAATATATTACATGAAAACACTTGAAACAAAGATCAATGTATTATGAAGAATAAAGATAGTATTTGTGAGTTGATTCTTCTAGTCCGGGATCAATAATACTTATGGATAAATATTATTTATAAATTCTATCTAGGTTTTTTTTAGATCTTTAACATCTATATTCACTTAAAATATATTTAATTCAAAACATTCGTGAATCTAATATGAGTGGATTGTCTATCCATGTTCTTTAGATATTTTATATAATTGAGAAACCCCGCCATAAGAGTTCACCAACATAAAAAATATGATCTCTCTTAATCCAGCCATTTAGAACTTCTTCATGCTTAGTCCTATCTTTCATGGTGATCAAAACTTTATCTTGGTCAAAATATAAATCCTCCCATCTTGAGTATGAAATTTCAGTAGAAATAATCCCCTAGTACCCTACACTTGTGTTGTATTATGTTGACTTCTATGTCTGTACATTCATCTTGACATGAAGACATATGTGGGTTCAGGATTGGTCCAGTCAACAGTGCGTGGGTGATGATCAACTCACAGCACGATCAGTCGCCGAAGCCCAGATTGGAGAGATGAGCTCTATGGCAGATCATAACAGAGAACAGAGAGGGCCTCTCTTCCTTGAAGGCATCTAAGTGTACGGAAATAATTGAGAAAGGAGGGTCTCTTTCCCTTTTTGGAACATTTGGGTTGGGCCTGTTCCAGGATAAAGACTGATGTAAGTGGGCCGGCATTATTTGGATTCCCACATTTAGTTGGGCCCAATTATAAATGGTCCGGGCTTATTTTCAGCCCAAAATTTGAGTAGCATGGCCCAGGGTAGGGCCGGGGTGCTGGATTTAAGATTTATTTCGGCCCAATTAAATGCCTTTGGATGAAAATGCCCAATTAAAGGCGTTCGTAGGCGGGTCGACCCCCTGAGAGAGAGAGACAGATAGACAGAGACAAAGAGGAGAGAGAATAGGGTTTGGACAAGTGCCCAGCTGTTGTGTCGAAGAGTGCAGGAGGGATGGCAGGGACCCCCAGCTCAGCTCCTCCGTGCCATTCTCTCTCTCTCTCTCTCTCTCTCTCTCTCTACCTCCTTCCCCCACCCCAACCGCCTTTACGCACAGTGAGACGGTGACCATCAGAGGTCTTCGACTTTACGGGACGTTGACGGGTCTCCCGAATCCGGTGTGGCGCGGGAGAGACGAGATAAGATCACTGCCCCGATAACCTAACGCCACATTTTACCGGTAACCTTCCAAGCAAGAGAGAGAGAGAGAGAGAGAGACGTTGATAGGTCTCTCTCTCTGCGTCTCTCTCTCTCTCGCTATTGGAGCCCTTTTGCCTTGGACACTCTTCCTTCCCCGGCAAGTTTCTTCGGGGATAGGGATGGAGGTTTCTCTGAACTGGGACGGTGCACTTTCTCGCCGTAGCCCAAGTCACGCACGTAATTAGACGCTTCTAGTGGCAGGGAGGGCTCCGGTTAGTCAACGGGGGGAGATCTTATTCTTCTCCCCTCTTCCCAACACTTATCCTTTCGGATGACCGCTGACCAGCCGCAGCGGTCATCCCCCGGGATACGCCACAGTTACCGCCCACTGGCGGCGCCACCACCCCATCTCCGCCGTCGCTGTCACTTCGGCTGGCCGAATCCTCGCCGCACCAGGACGAGGCGCCCGGCAGAGCGAGATCTCCTCGGAGGACGGGCTGACCCATGTCCGCATGTCGGGCCAAACACGTCCCGGGCCCACCATATGCGCTGAATTATCCCATCGACTTTGACTTTTCTGGGCGCCCGCCCTGCACCGCCGGAGACGCCTGCCCAACTCGCGGCGTCTTCTCCGGCGGCGGGAGACGGCGGCTCAACCAGTCCTAGGAGGACCCCATGATCGGGTCAACGCTGTTCGATCTCGGGGATCTCCCCCGGACGACGGCCACGCCACAGAGGAGGGTGCCGACGGAAGACCTCCCCTTCTTTGGAGTGATCTTAGATAGATATTATTCTACTGCGTGCCGACCGACCGCACCTTCCACATTATTTTAATATATTTCTTTATTTATTTTCCTGCCAGATAATTGACCAAGCTCTATTTGACTTCTTCGGACTCGTCCGCGTTCTCTTTGACTTTTGTTTGGGAGGAGGTAAGTCCACGGGACGGTCTGTTTGGCTTTATCTGTGATCAGACGGCTGTTTTTAGTCCATCTGGAGATCGTCCCATTAAGGGTGGGCCCCATCGGAAGACCACGTATCCCTGGGTCCCTATCTGGGAAGCCTTATCCAAACCAGAGACCACGTGTCTCGAAGGGGCCAACGCATGGGCCGAGCCGGGCCCATGATATCTTTAGGCCCGGCCCGCTCGTTTTTATTGCTGGTCATACGTGGAGGGCAAAATAAGGGGCCCATAGTCTCTCTCTCTCTCTGTGACAAACCTCAGACGCCCAAAACGGGACGTAAGTGGGCCCCGCAGTTGTGGATAAACACGGCCCGAGTTATGGAGGTGGGCAGCCGGTGGTCAAACCGACAGCTGGCGACCTCCGAGCGAGGCGCGTAACGTTAAAGACGGAGATACCGGACCGATCTCACAGGCAGGCGTCCGCTGTTGTGGGCCCCGCCGGTTCACGTGGTTCCGCGCCGCGAGCCGCATGGGGTTCGATAGGCCGAGCCACGGTCGGGTCACGCGGTTCAGTTATATACTCCCCCCCCTCCCTCTCTCTCTCTCTCTCTCTCTCTCTCTCTACCCTACCCCACCGTTTCCATCTAGTTCTGCCTTTCTTTCTCTCTCTATCTCTTCCCCATCTGCCGCACCAGAGGAATGAATGAATAAAGACCTCGAGAGGAGGCCCTCTTTGGCCGACCGTCTCATTCCATGATCTGCGACGCCCGAGGAGAGGGAAAACCCTAGCCCCCGACCCCCCTCCCGTTGGGTTGCCGTCCATCGGCGCCACCGCGAGAATGCCGTCCCAGTCCTGCGCCAATCTGCTGGAACTCGTCTCCCGCTCGGCGGAGTACCCCTCGCCGACAAGGCCGCTCGCGCCGCATCTCCCCCGGGTGGTCACCGTTCCCGGGATCATCTCCGACTTTGGGGACGGGGACGCCTCCGAGAGGTCCTGCGAGCGCCTCCTCTCCGATTGCAGCTGCGATTCCCCGGTCCCGCGGGAGCGACGGATTATCGTCGCCCACCAGCTTCCCATCCGGAGCCACCGCGATCCGGCCACCCGCCGGTGGCGATTCTCCTGGGACCCGGACGCTCTCTCCCTGCAGCTTCGCGCGGGGTTCCCCCCGCAGTGTGAGATCCTCCACGTCGGCACCATCCGGCCTCCGTCCTCCGATCCCGACGCCGCCGTCGACCCCGCGGAGGAAGAAGAGGTCAAACAGATCCTCTACGATCAGTTCCGCTGCGTCCCCGTCTTCCTCCCCGCCGACGTCCACAATCGGTTCTACCATGGGTTCTGTAAGCACTATCTCTGGCCGCTCTTCCACTACATGCTTCCTGTCTCCCCCTCTGCCCTCGGTGGCGTCCGCTTCGACCGCTCCCTCTGGCTGGCCTACGTCTCCGCCAACAGGGTCTTCGGAGACACCGTGACCGAGGTCCTCAACACGGACGAGGACAACGTGTGGGTGCACGACTATCACCTTATGCTTCTCCCCACCTTCCTCCGGCGGCGATCGTACCGCGTAAAACTCGGCTTCTTCCTTCACTCCCCCTTCCCGTCTTCGGAGATGTACCGGACGCTGCCCGTCAGGGAGGAGATCCTCCGGGCGCTCCTCAATTCGGACCTCGTCGGATTCCACACCTTCGACTATGCCCGCCACTTCCTGTCCTGCTGCAGCCGGATGCTGGGGATCGACTACGAGTCCAAGAGGGGGTACATCGGCCTGGAGTACTACGGGCGGACCGTCAGCATCAAGATCCTCCCCGTCGGCATAGACATGGGCCAGCTGGAGACGGTGATGCGTTCAAAGGAGGCCGAGGAGAAGACCCGCGAGCTGATGCAGCAGTTTGAGGGCAGGACCGTGTTACTGGGCGTTGACGACATGGATCTGTTCAAGGGCATAAGCCTGAAGTTCCTCGCCATGGGTCAGCTCTTGGAAGAACATCAGGAATGGAGGGGGCGCGCAGTCTTGGTCCAAATTGCAAATCCGGCAAGAAGCGAGGGAAAGGACGTGCAGGAGGTACACGAGGAGATGCTCATGGTTGCCGAGAAGATCAACAACCGGTTCGGCACGGCGGATTATCAGCCGATCGTCCTAATCAACCGCACGGTGCCGACGTACGAGAAGGTCGCCTATTATGCGATAGCGGAATGCTGCGTCGTCAACGCAGTCAGGGACGGAATGAACCTGGTGCCCTACAAGTACACTGTGTGCCGGCAGTGGAGCCCAGCCCTTGGTGGCATGCCGAAGAAGAGCGTGATTGTGGTTTCAGAGTTCATCGGCTGCTCCCCATCCCTCAGCGGTGCGATCAGGGTGAACCCCTGGAATGTGGACGCAGTGGCTGACGCCATGAACCTGGCCATCAAGATGCCGGAGCCGGAGAAGCAGCTTAGGCATGAGAAGCACTTCAAGTATGTCACTTCCCACGATGTAGCTTACTGGGCGAGGAGCTTCGATCAGGACCTGCAGAGAGCCTGCAGAGAGCATTTCTCCAAGAGGTGCTGGGGGATCGGGTTCGGCCTGTGCTTCAGGGTTGTGGCGCTGGGCCCAAACTTTAGGAAGCTCTCTGTGGAACGCATTGCGTCGGATTACAGGAAAACCAGCAGCCGACTGATCTTGCTCGATTATGATGGCACGATGATGCCCCAGGCTTCAGAGAACAAGTCCCCGAGCGACGAGGTCATTGCGGTGCTCAAGAGTCTCTGCAGCGATCCAAAGAATGTCGTCTTTGTTGTTAGTGGCAGGGGGAAAGATTCCTTGAGCAAATGGTTTGGCCCAGTTGACAGGCTGGGCATCTCTGCAGAGCATGGCTTCTTCACTAGGTCTGCCTTTCTCCCTCTTCTCTCTCCCCTTCCTCATCGAACATACCCTTCCTTGCTCCTGCATCATTTTTACGACTTATGGTGGATAACTGGAAGTAGTCAGGTGTTAAATAAAAGGGATGGGTACCATGGGAAATTCAGAGGCCTCCACAGGTATGCTGCTCAATTGACTTCATCGGATGCAGCATTCACGCCTTATTCCCCGACGAATCTTGGTTCTTCCGATTGTAGACTAGATGGGAATCCATAATGTGGCCATGGGTGTCTGATGGAGGCGGCTTCATGTTCAGCATGGGGATTCAATTCTGTTTGACCTTCATTATTACCTTTTTCTTGCGGCATTGTTCATCTCCCCCCTTTTAATCCTTGTACTGCTGATTTTACTCTGATCGACGATCTCTGTTCTTCTGATTTCCAAGACTGTGTGCTCGCTCCATTGCATTCATTCGATCCATCCATAGCTGACAGCCCTGTGGGTCGTTTTCTGGCAGGTGGAGCGGGGATGCTCCGTGGGAGACATGCTTGCTCTCCGTCGACTTTGACTGGAAGAAAATGGCAGAGCCTGTAATGAGACTCTACATGGAGACGACTGACGGGTCTTCCATCGAGCACAAGGAGAGCGCCCTCGTATGGCACCACCAGGACGCCGACCCCGACTTCGGATCCTGCCAGGCGAAGGAGCTTCTCGATCATCTTGAGAGCGTTCTTGCCAACGAGCCCGTGGTCGTGAAAAGAGGCCAGCACATCGTTGAAGTCAAACCCCAGGTATCGGCTTCCTTCTTGATCTGATTCTCTCTGGTCGAACTGGTGGATCATTAATGGCGGACCCTCTGCGTAAAAGCTCAAGATCGCCGGCCAGCTCCTGTTTCTGAGAAATGTGCTCTAATTTTCTCTGTTGCAGGGGGTGAGCAAGGGGATGGTGGTGGAGAGCCTCATCTCCAAGATGAGCGCCGGAGGGAAGCCGCCGGACTTCATACTGTGCGTCGGCGACGACCGATCAGATGAGGACATGTTTGAGAGCATCGTGGGCAGCCCAGTGTTGACATCTGCCGCCAAGGTCTTCGCCTGCACTGTGGGGAAGAAACCGAGCAAGGCCAAGTACTATCTTGATGACCCAGCTGACGTCGTGAAGATGCTCCAGGGCCTGGCCTCCGTGTCCAACCAACCTCAGAAGCCTGTGGGCCTCCAGGTCTCGTTCGAGGGTTGACTCCTCGGGGAGATGGCCCGGGGGTCTCCATCTGGGTTGACCAGCAGCAGGCTGTGCTCCACGGTGGGGGCGTCCGAGGCGAAGCACGATGGATTGATTTACACGGAGAGATCGGCCTGATCTCCATGGCACAGCCCGGCTGTATATTCCTCTCTTCTTAATGAAAATCTGTAGAACCCAATTGACAGATGATATACCACGATTCAAAGATCATTCTTTTATACCAAGCTCGGTCTCCCTTCCTCCCTCCCTCCCACTCTCTCTGTCTCTCTCTCTCTCTCTAGAAGTGTGGGGCTGCTTCCCGTTGCGTGTTCACTACGCAGAGCAGAGGGAAGCGGAGCGTCCCTCTGTGGGTCCTACGATCTTAAACGGCTGTTAGAGAGAGAGAGAGAGAGAGGAGAGAGAGAATTCCGGCCCATTTTGAAGTGGGCTTCGGACCGAGGCTGCGTCGATCTCAATGGCGGTTACGCGCTGTTGGAACCCAAGGTTCCAAAATTCTTCCGAGGCCAGCTCGTTATCTGGAGAAAGGAGAGAGTGTGAGGTCGTCCGTCTCGCGGGTTGCTCCTCCGATCGCTACCTATCTAGTCTGCACTCCGGCGCTTCCTTTTTTCTCCACGTAGGGACATTCAGGGCTCGTGTTTCCTGTATGGAGTGAATCAGAACTCGCCGCCTGGACCGCTCGGGTTCGGATCATATCCCGTGTTTGTGGGCACACTTAAGAAGCAGGAGGTTAGATTTCTCCACATCCGACGTTCTGGTAACTCTTGCCTTCCCGGGATCGTTCTTATTTAGCGCTAGAATCTGTCTCCGAGTTGTTTTTTTTCCTTATGTTTCTCATTCCTTCCGACTCCCGGTTCCAGAGTTTCTGCTGTCCTTTCTTGTTTATATATATATGTATGTATATTTCCTAGGGAAGATCTTGGAAATTTATTTGCACGATGGGACGGCACGGTTTCCATTCCTCCTTCCTGTTCCTTGGTTCACGATGCTACGAAGCCATTACAATTGGACCGTGATCACCTGCACCGAAACTAAGTCGCCAAGGGATAATTATTTTCCACACTGTTTTCATTTCCTCCGTTTTCCTTCTCGTTTCAGCTCTTTCGTAATCACCACGGTCACGGGATGGGCTCGATTGTTTTATGTTTTTTTCGAGCATTCTGAGGTCTGTTCTTGATGTATTGTGTTTGCCCTCTTGTTCCCTGGACCTTGTTTGATTGGTTGCGAAATTCTCGCTCCTGAATTCAGTCTGTGGTTTTCGAAAAGTGATGAGCGTGAATCTGACGAAATCTCCTAATCTTCCTAGAAGGAAAGCCTTTGCTGGAAGGTCTCTTTTTGAAATTATCCCCAACGTGGGGACTAGCTGGTCATCCATTGTTGACTTTAGTGTTTGAATATTTTGACGGTTATATCTCTTTTGCATTTCTTTCAAGCTGCGATTGCATACGTAGTTGGTATGTAACCCGAGTTGACTTCAAACACGAGTCTATTTTATCAGAGATGGCTCGTTTATATGTGGGAAATCTGGATCCCCGTGTCCGTGACCGGGAGCTAGAAGACGAATTTCGTGCTTTTGGAGTGCTGAGAAGGTAAAAATCTTTTTCTTTCTTCGTATCAAAAATGCTTGTGAACCAGGCATTACTAAGGCTGTCTGGTTAAAATGTCTCAGGAGGATATACTCTCGAATTTTTTTTTAATGTGGTACCTTCTTAGAGTTTTAATTAGCATTTGCGTTACTTTTTCCTTAGGTTTCCACACTGTAGGAGAATCGTGATTATTTAGCATTTATTTTGCTTTTTTCCGGTTTTGTGATTGCATATGTTCTCACGTGACAAATAAATTTTCGTGGTGGATGTTTCAGACCTTCTGGGGTCATGATTTGGTTTTTTTTCTCTTCTGTAATAATGTTCATGATTTGATTCATTCTATATCTAATATAGGAACTAATTTTGCGTGCAAACATATAGGAATATTTATTACTAGGTTTAGAGAACGAAAGTTTGAAATAAGGGTTGTTATGGAAATTTAGTCCTTCGTTTTGCACTCTGCGCAATACAGCGATGCAAAGCACATAAGCAAAAATGATCGATAATTAATCGCATTGCCAAGTTTTTCTGCTCTTATTATAAAATGATTACTGTTCTTTGGAACTGAATCCATGCGTTTAAGAGTTATATAATCTTTGAGAAATATATTCAATGAAACGATTTGTTAACATACTGTATTAGATGGTGGAACCATAATAAGTGGGGGCGCTGGGGTTTTGGGGCAGGGAATACGCCCTTAGATAAACTCTTAGACAGAGACCTATGTTTTAGTCTTGCTATTCTACCTGAGATGGGAAAAAAGATTTATTCTAATTTCTATGCTATAGTTAATGGAGAAGGCACACTTTTTAATGTAACCAACCTGTGCCGTTGACTTTCATATATGGTTTTTTCAGTCGTTGTTCTATGTTCCTTGAGCAGTCCTCGAGTGCATAAAATTCATGTTTTAATTGATCCAGCCTTTCGTCTACCAGAGGAACATAGCAGATGTATGGTTCTAGTACCTGTTGGGGGTTGGAATCCCTGGAGCTTGAATAATGGTGGAACTGATTCTATGTCTCTGAAAATATTTATCCTATAACGGAGTCAATAAGATTGGCACGGTTTGAAGCTTCCTGTAACCATCTTCCTCTATCTTCCCCTTTGGATTGTGTAGATCACAGTCATGCAAGGCCTCGTAAGCTGCTTCACCACTTCTTCAATTTCAAACCCAAAAGCAGATCCCACTTGAAAGCAAGTGATCCTTTGTGCGTCCAAGCGTGATCTAAGTCCATGGATTTAATAATTGTTTGCTTTAACAATAATATGGCATTTTTATTCCCTCCCTTGCAACAACTCACCAGAGTTGGTCTCCATCTGTGTCAGCCTTTTGAATCCGGAGGCACATAATTCATTCTCTCTGCTTTCATCTGGTTTTTCTATGTGATATCATTTGCAATTCGTTGAAGATGCTTTACTATCATTTTTCTGAACAGCTTTTCGGAGTTTTAGTTTTATCAATTAAACTAATGTATCACCCATCAAAATAAATAAATAAATATATATAAATATATAAATATATATATATATAGAGAGAGAGAGAGAGAGAGAGAGAGAGAGAGAGAGAGAGAGAGAGAGAGAGAGAGAGAGAGAGATCTTGTTAAAATTTGGAAATAATGTATGAGGGCATGCACTTATCTAGCTTGCATGAACGCCTTTTTCTCGGTGGCTTAAACTACTCTTTCTACAAAGAGTTGATCGACTCTGAAACACAATGGATATGTGTGGGACTACAACTGCTGGGAGACTGCTTCCCCTAATAGATTTTGAGTCATATAACAATGGGTTTGATCCTGAACATCTTTTGATGAATTGGCACTCATTTTCATTGCTGCTGAAACTGTTAGTTTTCTGGGGGGAACTAATGCTCTTCTCTCCTCAATCTTACCAGCAGATTTCAAAACAAAGGATTGGATGGCAAGAATCTCCCAAGGGGCAGAAGCCAGATACTTCGGGTGCAAGCCGTTGCTGATGTACGAACCCATCCTTCTAATATAATTCCGATATGTTTGGTTTGTTATGATTAAGATTCCGTATATATGGATTTAGTGAATCTTTAGGAAGAAGACTAAAGAGCGTCTTGAACAATCCCCCTTTCATCTTTGAGTTATTTTTGGATTTGACTTTTGAATGCTTCTAACTCTAAAAAAGTGCACATAGGCAAAAGTTATTCATTTGTCATGGTGTTTGTAGTCGCAGGGCTGGTATTTATTGATATCATCAAATGGGAAAAAATCTCTAGCTGATATTTTTAATATGAATAAATCATTTCTAACTGTTTGGCCCCTCTCGATCCAAGAAATCCGAGAGTCTGACTCTTTAATTTTTGGTATTTTTTCTATCATTTGCGTATCCTTGCGTTTTGATATCCATTTAAGTGTGAAGAACTGTTTTTATTTGCATGGTTGTGAACGGTGGACCACAGTCTTCCTCGTTTGGTATTTTCGGGACATTTTGGAAGTTGAAAAAATATAGTTTCAAAAACGTAGATACCTTTTTTCATTCAAGACTCAGATGTGAAATTTTCAGTGCATGCAACTCGTGAGCCATGATTTATAAAATTGCGGAAAATATTCGCATTAAAATTTTAAAGAAGCACCGCCAATTCTCACACAAAGAAAAGTACCCAGTTGCATCAACATCCCTGTGGATATTTGGGGGGCATCACATCAACATTTGGCTTCTCTGACTTACCACACAGCAGTAAAAGAAAAAAAAATAATAACACGAGAGAAGTCTGAGCCTGCTAATTTGATGGCGTGCTATTCTATGTTGGAAACACTTATTCAGGCATGTACTTTATTCATATTTGCATTGTCATGTTCTACGTGTAAGATCGTCCTAGGGCTTTGTTCAGTTCTTGGAAGAGATGGGAGGCATATGCCCTTTATGGGCCTCATTATCTTGGTGTGAGGCTGTTAAAAACAAACCCTCATGCAGACCCTAGAGCAGAGCTGAAGCTTCGATTCCTCTGAATGTGATTTTGCCAACTCGTGAATTAATCTGTTAAGTGAGGCGAGCCCTTCCAGACTTTTTAGAACAAGAGTTGCTCACTTCGGAGCCTCGAGGATGTTAGACTTCTTTCTAATTTTTTTCTTGGTGTTCTTAAAATTTTTACTTGATTGTTCAGACATCTCGAAGGAGAAGATCTGGTGACGACGTGGTAATGGTCGATCCTTTGGAAGCTAAGCGACTGGCAGCGCAGCAAATGCAAGAAATTGAGGCAAAACGGAGACTCAAAGTGAGCGATTGCTCTGATCTTTCTCTAGAAGCGTGTTGATGAATGTTAGAATTATATTTTGTCTCTCTTTTACTAAATTTCTCAGGTTTTATCCTCCAGAAACTATAACTGATCCCATATTCCTACTAAATTATACGAAATTCACATTTTCTGTCCTTAAAAGCGAACTTAATATAATCAACTTTGACCCCACAAAAATGAGTGATTTATCTGGACATCGGAGTGCTTTATTTTTTCTGTCATAAATTTCCATTTCAGTGGATTGTCTATCCATGTTCTCTGGGTTTCCCCCTTTCACCCGGAAATCATTGACTGCTGAGCTCAGAGTTGGGTTCCGAAGGAGTTGACCCACATGAAAACAGGCTCTCTTCTCTTTTTATACCGCCATTTACAGCTTCTTCATGCTTAGTTCTTTCATTGGTCAATCAAAACTCTATATTGGTCAAGAACGTACGGGATTTCTGCTGAAATGTCTCCCCAGTTCCCTATACTTGGGTTGCATTCTGTCCACTGCCATGTCCATAGATTGACCCTGACATCGAGATATCTATATATATATATATATGCGTGGGTTCAGAGGCAACGCCGGATTGAGGCGGTCAACGGCGCGTGGGCGATGATCGGGCTCACGGCTGGATTAGTAACCGAAGCCCAGACTGGAGACAGCATCCCAGCACAGGTAAGCCTGATTAATCTATATATATATATATAATTAAGTTGGAGGTTTTTTTTATTCATGGATGAAAATTGCGGATCATATTGCAGCTAGCTGGGTATTGGTCGGCCATCGCCAGCCAATTTTGGCAATGGTGAGGCATGGCTTCTGCGGCAAATCATAACCAGAAACATAAATATATGGTTCCAACGCCTCTTCCATGTAAGCATTTCAGATGATTAAGAAAGGGAGAAGGGAGGGTCTCTTTTCCCCTTTCAGGGTACCTGGGTGTAGGTGGGCCGGGCTTGTTTGAATTCCCACATTTTAATTGGGGTCAATTGTAAAATGGGCCTATATTCAGCCCAAAATGTGATTGACATGGCCCATTTGAAAATGGATCGGGCCAGAGCGAAAGATTTAAGATTTATCTGCCCCGAAATTAAAGAAAAATTGAATTAGTACTTTTGAACCAAAATGTTATATTTGTGGACGTCAACCCATTAGAGAGAGAGAGAGAGAGAGAGAGATAAAGCAGGGTTTGATCAAATGACAAGCTGTTTTGTCAAAGAGTGCAGGTGAGATGGCAGAGACCCCAGCTCAGCTCCTCTCTCTCTCTCTCTGTCTCCCTCCGTCCCCCCGCCACCCACCTTTACCCACAGTGAGTCGGAGACCGTCAGAGGCGCTGGAGAGATGAGATAAGATCACTGCCCAAATGATCTAACGCCACATTGTACGGTTTACCTTCAAAGCAGGATAGAGACAGAAAGAGAGAGAGAGAGATCCAGCTCTCTCTCTCTCTCTCTCTCTCTCTCTATTGGGAGCTTTTTTCCCCTGGATACGGTTCCTTGCCCTACTAGTTTCGTTCTGGATAGGGACGGAGGTTTCGTTGAACTGGGACGGCGACGACCCAGTTCAGTGGCGACCTGATTCTCTCTGGTCGAACTGGTGGATCATTAATGGCGGATCCCTGCGTAGAAGATGCTCAGGGCCTGGCCTCCGTGTCCAACCAACCTTAGAAGCCCGTGGGCCTCCAGGTCTCGTTCGAGGGTTGACTCTTCGGGGAGATGGCCCGGGGGTCTCCATCTGGGTTGACCAGCATCAGGGGCGGTGCTCCACGGTGGGGGCCCCCGGGGCGAAGCACGATGGATTGACTTACACGGAGAGATCGGCCTGATCTCCGTGTCACAGCCCGGCTGTATATTCCTCTCTTCTTAATGAAAATCTGTAGAACCCAATTGACAGATGATATACCACGATTCAAAGATCATTCTTTTATACCAATCTCGGCCTCCCTCCCTCCCTCCCTCTCTCTCCATACCACGAGGCTCTCTCATTAGGCTTCTATAATCAGTGCAGGTGGGCCTTAGAGAGAGAGAGAGGGAGAGAGAGAGAGAGAGAGTCTGGCGCATTCTGAATTGGGCTTGGGACCGAGGCGGCGTCGTTCTTTATTGGTCGTCACACGCTGTTGGACCAAAGGGTCGAAAATTCTTCAAGCCCAGCTCGTTAGCTGGAGAGGAGAAAGCGCGAGGATCAGACTGCGCTAACTGCGCTAAATCTTCGGTCACGCAGGTCGCCCGTCTCGGCGGGTTGCTCCTCCGATCGCTATCTAGACTGTTCTCCGGCGCTTCCTTTTTCCTCAACGTAGGAAGATACGGGGCTTGTGTTTCCAGCCAGGAGTGAATCAGAATCGGCGCCTTGACCGCTAGGGCTCGGATCATATCCCGTGTGGGTGGGCACGCTTAAGAAACAGGAAGTTAGGATTCTCCCCATCTGACGTCCTGGTAAATCTTACCTTCCCTGGATCGGTCTTCTTTGGCGCTAGAATCTGTCTCCGAGTTGTTTGTTTTTTCTTATATTTTTCATTCCTTGCGACTCCCGATTCTAGGGTTTCGGCTGCCCTTTTTTGTGTTTACATATGTATTTACATGGGGGAAGATCTTGGAAATTTATTTGCACGATGGGACGGCACGGTTTCCATTTCTCCTTCCTGTTCCTTGGTTCACGATGCTACGAAACCATTACAATTGGACCTTGATCACCTGCACCGAAACTAAGTCGCCAAGGGATAATTATTTTCTACAGTGTTTTCATCTCCCCCGTTTTCCTTCTCGTTTCAGCTCTTTCGTAATCACCACGATCACGGGATGGGCTCGATTGTTTTATGTTTTTTTCGAGCATTCTGAGGTCTGTTCTTGATGTATTGTGTTTGCCCTCTTGTTCCCTGGACCTTGTTTGATTGGTTGCGAAATTCTCGCTCCTGAATTCAGTCTGTGGTTTTCGAAAAGTGATGAGCGTGAATCTGACGAAATCTCCTAATCTTCCTAGAAGGAAAGCCTTTGCTGGAAGGTCTCTTTTTGAAATTATCCCCAACGTGGGGACTAGCTGGTCATCCATTGTTGACTTTGGTGTTTGAATATTTTGACGGTTATATCTCTTTTGCATTTCTTTCAAGCTGCGATTGCATACGTAGTTGGTATGTAACCCGAGTTGACTTCAAACACGAATCTATTTTATCAGAGATGGCTCGTTTGTATGTGGGAAATCTGGATCCCCGTGTCAGTGAACGGGAGCTAGAAGACGAATTTCGTGCTTTTGGAGTGCTGAGAAGGTAAAAGACTTTTTCTTTCTTCACATTAAAATTGCTTGCGAACCAGGCAGTATATTGCTGTCAAGATAAAATGTCTCCGCGAGATATAACTTGAGATCTCAAAATAAATATATACATACATGTATATATATATATATATATATATATATATATATATTGAGATCTTTGCTTGTTAAATTTTCTTTATATTTGAAAATAACGTCTGAGGGCATGCACTTATCAAGCTTGCACGAACGCTTATTTCTCGGTGGCTTAAACTACTCTTCTACAAAGAGGTGATCCACTCTGGAACACAATGGATATGTGTGCGACTACAATTATTGGGAGACGACTTCTCTAATGGATTAAAGTTTGTTTATATATCTGAAACACTTATTTTTGTGACCAAATGATTTTGTAAGCAGTAAAAGATTGTGCCGACGAGTTTTTCCAAGCCTTGTTTGGTTTGATACTTGCTTAAGAGTTTCTCTACCTTCATGTGCAAATCCTTGTTCTCCAAATTGAAGTGTCCTGTCATCAGAATTGCCGCTGTGATGTTGTAGAAACTATATGGTTGGCCTAATTGGAATTTACCAAATAAATTTATTTTCATGTGATAACATTTTTTTTTTCCTCCCTGGATGCAGTGTTTGGGTTGCTCGTAAGCCGCCAGGTTTTGCTTTTGTGGATTTCGATGACCGTAGAGATGCCCAAGATGCCATTCGTGAGCTGGATGGTATGTGAACATGTGTGTTTTAATGTGATCCATTCAGTCCTTATCTACATTTCATGAATTTTCTTGAATTTATTTGATGTTAGAGTTCACTTTGGAGCATTCACGTCACGTTGGGTTGATTTGAATATTCTCATCTTTGTTGATGGAAGCTACTTATTTCTGACAAGGGAATTAACTACAGTTAAAATGATGTGATAAATCAAGAAGCACCGAAATTTCCATGAGGTGCCTGATATTTTTTATATGCTTAATTTTCTCCTGAATTTTACCCTTTTCGCCCTATTATCATTGCAATATTTATTTATTGATATATCGTTTTCTTGAATGTTTAATATTTTATTTATTATGATTTTAAAACTGTACTGCTACCTAGTGTTGATTTTGATTTTCTGCCTCAACACTATTTTATTTTTTTCATTTCATCCCTATGTCATTTAAAGTTTAGATAGGGTGGGCTTTTTTAATCAGTTGTTGCATTTCTAGAGGTTACTAATCTTCTTACATCCCTGATGGATCTCTCGAAATTTTAAACTTAATTCTCATACATCAAATTTTCTTTGTATTTGGAGACGCAAATATATATTTCAATGCCACATGTTGTGAACTTGCAAAATTACTCAGTCTTTCAGCGGTCCAGTGGGATATTTTTTAAAATAGAATGATCATCCCGCTTTCTTTCTCAACACCGTTGACATTCACTGCACCAGTCTGATTTTCCTCATTTAGTTGGTGTTCAATCCCAGCCCTTGCTCCTTTCATATGCTGATGTAGCTATATGGCTTCCACCTTATTAAAAGCGATGGGCTATCTTCATTAAATCTATAATCTTGTCTGCTCCTCGTATTAGGGAAAAATGGATGGAGAGTGGAGATCTCACGCAGGGGCGGGGGACGTGACAATCCTCGTGATCGCTCTGGCGGTTCTGACATGAAGTGCTATGAGTGTGGTGAATCCGGGCATTTTGCTCGTGAGTGTCGGCTACGAATCGGCTCAAAGGGATTGGGAAGTGGGAAGCGCCGCAGCCCAAGTCCCCGGTATCGCCGGAGTCCCAGCTATGGTCGAAGGTAATTTCACTAAATGGTACCAGCTGCCTCCAGTTTTATGATGTGGGCAGGAAGAATGGCAGATGATGGTGGATCCATGGGACAGCCCTGAATGATTTTGCTTGATTTTCCCATCCATTGAGTCAGTCGATCACGCTGGCTTGAAGTTCTGTTTTTTTTTTTTTTTTGATGGAATGTGTGGTAGATTATGATTTTCTGTTGCAGGAAGAACTTCATAAGAAAATCTGGGTGATTAAGCTAGCAGTGGCCTGAAAATCCTGAGGGTCACCTTCAACAGGATAACGTTCTTATTTGCTATTCCTTCATTTGGAAATCAATGCTCCTTGTGCTTTGTCTGCGGCAGGAGCTACAGTCCTCGCGGCCGTTCTCCACGGAATCACAGCCCCTCCCCTCGTCGCCGCAGCTACAGTAGGTCCCGATCGCCAGCCAACCAGCGGGACCGCGAGGAATCACCCTATGCCAACGGGTATCTCTCTCTCTCTCTCTCTCTCTAGCCTCTCGTTGACCTTTGCAATGTACTAAGAGCAAACCGTGATTCTTACACAGTAACAACGATGCCAGAGAGCAACGCCGTAGCAGGAGCTGAGCGCCCTCTTCCTGGCGGGAAAGATGTCAACGGAGGCCGCTGGCCCTCCATCGGCCCCCCTACGACGAAGTGTGCTGTGTGTTTAACTGAGTGATGCTCCGACCGTGACTACATGGACTTGGATAAGTCTCCTCCCTACCCTTTTTCCATTTCCGCTAGTACTGATGCTTCTTATGGTGGAAACCGAGACTGGTCAACGGCCTCTGAGATGGTACCTTCTTTTCTTGTGTTGAGGTGGCGTCTTTGCCTAAACGACTGGTTCTCCAGTTGCGCCGCACCGCCGCCATTTGGTTTTCTGCTCCTCCACCCCGCCTGGTTTTGCTCCTCTGCGTGTCTCCTCGTCAAGCGACGAAACGCCCACCACCCCACCTGCCGCCTCCGACGGCCTCGCCATAGTTTCCTTGCTGCAAATTATTTTCTCCCGATCGCTCCTCGCCCGCCGCCGGTTTCTTTTAGAACCCCGTTTGGGGAGGTTCAGGAGGGAGCTTCTTCGGGCAGGCCCCCCCAGGTAACGTTCTTTTTTTGGCAAAGAAACTTGGGTGCTTCAGATTCTCTTTACTTACACAGGGCCCTGCTGAATGAATGGTCGCCGCCCCGGCGCCCCTCCCGGTGAGATGATTTTGGTAGGATGCCCCCATTGGAATTGCCCGCCCATCAGCAGCAGTCTTCTGCCGGAGTGCTGCCCCTGGGAAGGAGCATGGCTGGGGCATTTCTTCTCCTCTCTGCTCCATCATTGGGGCCTCTCTGCTCGTAACGCCGTCGACCCTCTGAGCTCCCTCCCCGGCAGCAGTAGAAAACTTGTAGAGGCATGCTGAGAGCTCATGGGGCTCCTCCGGCTTCGTGGTTGGCTGGCTGGCTGGCTGGCTGGCGGAAATGAGCTGAGCCCGCTTGTTGAAGCAGATGTGCGCACATTTCTTTCTGTTCTCGGCGAGCCCAGGAGGAGGCTCTGCCGGTGAGGAGGATGGTTTCTAAGGCGCTTCGGGTGACAAGGGCGACCCAGCTTCATGTTCTTCGCCGGGATATCCGTTTTTGGAAACGGCTGACCACCGCCCGTCCTGAATCAAACAGCCTTGATGTGCTCTCGGAGATGAGGATCAGGATCGCCTTGCCCTCCAACGTGGGAACCGGATTGATGGGTGCCTCTGAAATCCCACATAAACTGGATTAGAATTTGGGCCGATCCCCGCCTTCGCCCTTCTCGTTTGACCCATAATCTCGAGTCAACCCTCTCTCTCTCCCTCTCTCTCTCCCGCTCGGAGTTAGGAACTGGTGAGACAGAGGGGGAGGAGACAAGGATTTGATTCTTGCCCGCTTTAATGGGAGGAAAGAGTACCCGCTTTCCACCGCCCTGTTTCCTCCGGTCTTCCGCTCGCCCCATGTGGGTGTTCGACGAAATGCCTGAGAAGGGCATGGAGTCGTCCTCTTCCTCCCGGTGGCCAAGAACTGCGGGAACGTGGGCTGCGGCAGCGACGATGGGACGGCGCCTGGCCAGATGTCGGCGCCGTCACGAGACCAAGACATCCAGCGTGATTCCTGCCGGGTCGACTCTCGCAGATCTTCAAACCAGGTGGGTCTTCCTCACCCGTTAAAATGAACAGCATTTCACGTTCGAGCTCTGTGCGTATATTCCTCGTCTCTGAAAAATGGTCTCGGTAGTACGAGTCGAGATCATCTGAAGGGGTGGGTTCTCTCAGCAGCTGCCGCCATGCCTGGATCGCCCATGAGGCCGGCCCGTCCCCCCCTCCCCCCCCCCGGTCAACGGGAGAACGATCCACGCGAGCTGGGGCCTCCTCGCAGCCCCCACAGTTTAATGGATGTTGGACTCGTAATAATTTTGGAAAGCAACTGTACTCACATGGAGCCACACTCTCCTGCGTCACCCCCTTGCCATCGCTTGCCGACAGCCTCTGGAAGCCGAAACCGAAGGCTGTGGTCGTCGTCAACGGCAGGGGCAGCCGATGAGCTGACGAGAATGGCGGTGGAAGGGGGGGAGCCCATGGGAGGAGATGACCCGGGATTCCTCGTTTATCTTGAGATGAAATAAACATAGTTCACATGTACAGAAGACTGCGACATCATCTCGGTCTGTACCGGGCTACCTCACAGATTCAGGAGCTCCGGAGCGAACATCTTATGACTCGCTGCGAGCTCTTCAAGACGAGATCTGAGCGCGCACCCGAACAAGAGAGCAGCGGGGTATCTGGTTTCTGGCAGTAGGTCGCAGCGCACGGCTTGAAGATGAAGAATGGAAGTAGGACGGAGGAATCCTGAAGACGCAGCGGGTAGAGCTTCTGCTTTTATTCCCGAGCAGGTGGCTGCCCTCCTCGCCGCCGGTGTGAACTCTGGCAGAGAAGCTCATGGGTTGGTGGTGAAGCTTCACGCCTGTCGCCAGTCCCCGTTCTCCGGAGCTCCGCTCCCCGGTCAGCTCATCTGCTCTCCGATCAGATCAAGACCGACGAGGAGGAAGCACACTCCCTGGAAGAGCAAGAAATAGAAGTGAATCCCTTGGGCGGACAGGAGGCTCCGGGCAGCCGCGGTGAGGAGGAGGAGGGCAAGAGCCAGCTCCTTCTTGTAGATCTTGTTGGTCCTCTTCCTGGCGGGGGCTGCCTCCGCCTTCTGATCCTTCAGTTTGGTCAACTCGACGAGCTCGCTCTCCGAGGCGCCCCTGTGGAGATGAGGGTCGCCGAGGGCCTTGGAGTCCCTCTCCGCCGCCTCCAACAGGTTGGACTCCGACGACCGGCCGGCCTTCTTGGTGACCACCCACTCGTAGGAGCTCCCCAGCTGGAACAGCCCAGAGACCATCGCGTTGAACTTGGTCACGGACATGGTGTTCTCGAACAGAAGATAAGGAACGATGAAGGGAAAGGATCGGGGGGCCGGCAGGATGTTGAGCAAGGACATGAAGACGGGGATGTAGCAGATGACCCACAAGGGCAGCTCGGCCTCGGGCACGAACATCGTCAGGGGCAGAATTACGCAGAAGAGCGTGAACGAGTAGAACGGGAGGATCAGCTTCCTCAGCAGGAAAAACAGCAGGATCAGATTTCCCTTCTTCCACGCCGATATCTGCAAGGGCGGCATCAGAGGGGCCTCGTCAAGATCTCCCCTTGCCTTCTCCGCGGAGAGGAGACGGGGTTTCTCGAACCAGCAAGCTCACCTTTGAGGATATAATGGCAGGAAGGCATAGCCGGAAGAGCTGCATCGGGCCCGAGTGCCAGCGGTGCTGCTGCTTCCGGTAAGCCTCGTAGGACTCTGGAACCTCGCACGAGACCTGGGCAAATGAAAGCCATGCGCATATGGTCTTATGCGCATAATGATAGCTAAAATGGGCCTTTAAAAAAGTCTGATTCCCATCATGTGCGGCGATAGGGTACCTGAACGTCATTCAGGAAGATGAACTTCCAGCCATGGAGATGCGCCCGCACGGCGATGTCCATGTCCTCCACAGTGGTCCTCTCGAGCCAGCCGCCAGACTCCTCCAAGGCCTTGATTCTCCAGACGCCCGCCGTCCCGTTGAACCCGAAGAAGTTCAAGAAGACGCCATTAACCTGCTGCTCCACCTCAAAGTGGAAGCACAGGTTGATGTTCTGGAGGCGCGTCAGCAGGTTCTCGTCCTTGTTCACAAAACTCCACCGGGTCTGAACCAGTCCAAGTTCCGGGTTGCCCTAAATCGCCAGAGGCAGAGATGGAAAATATGCAGTCAATTAAAGAGATAACCTTAAAATGAGCAACTCATGGCTTTAGGAAGTTCCGGATTTGGCGGGCAGAGATGGCGAATCCTCAGCCAAGCAAAGAAATAACCATCTGGATACCCCCATCATGGGCCAGAATTATCTCAAAAAGAGAAACTTTTTGCTGGAGGGAACTGGTCTGGATCTGGCTTGAACAGGGCAGAAGTGGAAATTATACAGTCATTTGAAGAGAGAGAACCATCTGGCGTATCCCCTTGCTTGGTGAGAAATACCTTAAAATGAGGGATCGTGAGCTTGAGGAAGTCTGGTTTTGGTAGGAAATCCGCATCAAATATGGCCACAAACTCGTATGCTTTGACGTAGTCACAGTTCATAGCCGACTTCAGGTTCCCGGCTTTGTATCCAGTTCTGACCAACCGATGGCGATAAATGATGTTAATTCCCCGTTGACTCCACATGGCGACCTCAGCTCTGATCAGAAGCATGATGGACTCATCGTCGGAGTCGTCAAGGACTTGGATCAGCAGCCTGTCTCTTGGCCAGTCAAGCTGGCAGACGGCAGAAATGGATTGTTCATACACCTGCAGAGATCCGATTATAACAGGTAACTGCTGTAATTACTAACTACATTCAGGAAGAACAGGATTTAAAATAAAAAGCTGTTTTTTTTTCTTCTTTTTTTTTTTTACCTCCCTCTCGTTGCACATGGGTATCTGAACGAGGACCATGGGATACCCAGAAGACGGATCCTCCGCATTGCCATCTTTAAGAGGGTCGCCTTGGATCCTCGGCTTGATCTTCTTCAACTTGATCCAGAAGCAGCCTAGGCAGAGGATCATCCGGTCCAGGGACTGGATGATGAACAGAAGAACGCAGAAGTTGGACAGGACTCTAATTGGACGAGCGATGTAATCCGACCGGAAGGAGAGCCAGGAGAGGTACGCCGCGTGCATCCACCCTCTGAGTTCTGTGGTCTCCGGAAGGTGCAGACGCGGAGTTTTGAAGTGCCAGCCATTGGCGTAGGCGGCGATCTCGAACAGCAGAGCCGCCATGGAGATGGCCAGGAAGCCTCTGATGAACCCGAAGAGCAGCCTCCCCCGGCCGGCGCGGTCGCTCTCCATGGAGACCCCCTGCTGGAATATCAGGCGCTTCTTGACGGTGTTGAGGAGCGCCCAGAGGGAAGCAGCCAACCAGGCGACGCAGCCGACGGCCCTGTGCGCCCTCAGGAGCAGAACCCAGGTGAACTGTCGGGCATTCTTCCCCCGGCCCCTCTCCACGCCTGGGAATGCCAAAGAGTCGGGCCCGTCGATCTCGACGACAGAGTAATTAGGGTTCTCCATCGTCACGACCACCGGGGTGCCCTTCCTCGCCTCCTTCGCCCACCAGTCGGGGAAGCCAATCCTCGGAGCCATGTCCCGCCACCGCCACCGCCGCCGCCGCCCCGAGGAACAAAACCCCTGAAATCCTAACAACGCCCAAGAATGTCCGGGCAGCCCAGATCCCAAATTCGAGCGCGGGCGAGCGAAGAGCCAAGAACCCAAATTCAGCCTCCAGGCATTTACCCTCGAAGGCTACAAGGAACAAAGAAATATCTACAGAAAAAACCACCGGGCGTGGATAATGTTCCTCCCTTCCTCCCCGTAGCTCTGCGAGGCGGCATTGCAGGGGAAGGTATCCGCCCTCATAAAGCTCCAAACCACGTGGGCACCCTTATTCTACCCGTACTGACACCCAGGTTCTATCCCCACTCCACCTTTTCCCGAGTTCCGCCATGGCTCGAAGGTGATCCCAAGGAGAAAGGGGCCAACCGCAGGCAGCCCCAGGGCGGAGCCCTTCCGGTGCGGCGGCCAGGAGGTGGAAGAAATCCCGCCTCGAGAACAAATGGATAACCGGTGAAGAGAACCGAGAGAAATGATGACGGCAGGTGAGCGAGGAGCATCACACTCGACGTGGGTTCCCGACCTCCGGGCCTCCCATGGCGCCGCTGTGCGCCAGATCCAAGTGAAAAAGTCTGGGCAGCCACTGGCGGAGGCCACCGCTGCTGCAGCCTTCCTGGTCGCCCTCTCCGTTTAAATACCCACAGCCGACTGCGGACAGCGGCAGAGGAGGAGAGAGAACGGGTAATCTCTCTGCTAACTGTCGTCTTAAGCTCTCGTAGAGAGGAGAATGCAACGGGCGCCGCCAGAAGAACCGGGGTCATCCGTCGTGGATCTCCGGGGAAGATCCCGGTCAACATGGGGCGGTGGTCTTCACGTGACTCTGTCACTGGTCTGTTATCGGTAACTAATAGGAAAAATGTGACGTCATCACATCGATGAGCCCACCTGGGTGGGCCCCCGGTTCCTGTTGGGGGGGGCAGCTTGGCAATTAATACGGGTTCGCTTTTTTTTTCTGTTTAATTAATTCATCGATTTTTAGAAAAGCGCTGGTCAATGAGCTCGAGATATTCCCCGCCTGGGAGAATATACCCGCCTCGCCCCCGGGGGTCCACGCTGGTACGTTGACTCATGCACAGGTCATCAAAGGCCGGTTGGAGATCTCATCGCCGCCGCTCGTCGTGGCGAGATCCCCGCCGGTCTCATCCAACGGTCCACGATCTAACGGTCAAACTGTCGAACATGCGCAGAGAGCACCGACACTTGGGGAAAGGGGATGTAGCGAGTGGGGCCCAGTAAAAGATCTGCTATCCGTGTGGGCCCCAATGTGCTCCCGAGCCACGCGGCACTAGGTGGCCCATTTTTACCAGCCGTTGAACGACGACGTCTCCCCTATTCGCAAGGGTCAACGGATAAGTATTAGCTTCTGAGGTTGCTGTATTTGACCATTAGGGTTAAATCCTCATCGCCGGACCTGGGGGGGGGGGGGGGGGGAACGGGTGTCCAGAAATGAGAAAGTTGTTGAGATTAGGAAGAAGACATTCAATCTTCTATCCTACAAATGCGGAAATAAACAAGGAGAGTTTACAGACTTGTTGGAGAGCAAACATTGTTCAAATGAGAACGCCTTAGATTTTTCTTCATTGTTCATCACTTCCTCAGTCTCTTGAGCTCGAAAGAGCCAATATGAGGACCAAATTCTATTCTTAGGATGATTCAATAAATCTCAAAAGTTAACTATTTACACAAATCCAAGCAACGGTAATATTGACTCTGTAATCAGTCAACTCATTTAAGACTTGGTGAGGATTATAACTGTAATTAAGAAAGAAACCTTAAAATAGTAAATATTACAAAAAATGTCCTAAAAACAAACCTTTTGTATAATGAATTATACTTATTTCTTCAACACTCCCCCTCAAGCTTAGTTATAAAGATTTTTCATACCAAGCTTGCCTAAGTGTGTTATAAATAATAGAGCTTTGAGTCCCTTAGTAAGCAAATCTGCACATTTCTTCACTAGTCTTAATGTATGGCGTGCATATCAATCCCTCCTCAATCTTTTCCTTGATGAAGTGTCGATCAATATCCACATGTTTCATTCATCCATGCTAAATATGATCTAATTCACTACAAATAGTTGATTTGTGATCACAATATAATTGAATAGGTAGAGTAATTTAAATTTTAAATCGATTAAAATCGTCTTGATCCACATAGATTTTGTAATCCCTTGAGCTATAGCTCTCAATTTAGCTTCGCTAGTAGATCTTGAGATAACACCCTATTTCTTACTTACCTAGGTGATCAGGTTACCTCCTAAGAATGAGCACATACATATTGTTGGCCTGTGATCTACTAAAGAGTTTACATAATTAGAATCTATAAAAGCTTCTAAACTCAATTGATATTTTCTTAAAAGTTAATCCTAATCCCACATTACCTTTAAGATATCTTAATACTCAATATGCTGCATGTAGATGATGATGATTTGGAGAGTGCATAAACTAACTCAGAACATAGAGTAGGAAATGTCTAGTCTAATGTGGGCTAAATAGATTAATCTACTAATTAACCTCTGATATGTTTTTTCATCTATTTTTTTCGACCTCTTCATTCTTTGATATTTTATGATTGGGATCAATGGGATTTGAGATAGGTTTACATTTTGCAAATATAATTTATTTTAGAAAATCTAGAATTTATTTATGTTAAGATAAATAAATTCCATAAGAAGTATAACTAAGTTATATTCTTTATAAATATTTTAAAAGTCCAAGTTTCTTAATATTAAACTCACATCCTAATTGTTGATCTAATTTATTAATTTCTTCTAGGTTATCCCTAGTTATGATTATATCATCAACATAAACAATTAAGATAATTACTCCCCATGAGTTTAAATGCCTAAAAAATAGTGTCATCTCCATTGCTTTGGTTATACTCAAAGTAATCATAGATTGATAAAAATTGGTAAACCAAGCTCTAGGTGATTGTTTGAATCCATATATTATTTTTTGTAATTTACATATAAAATTTGGTTTATACTTGTATTCAAAACCTAGAGGAAGATCCATATGTAGTTCTTCCTCTAGTTTTTCATGTAGAAATGCATTCTTAACATCATACTGATATAGATTCTAAATTTTGCAAGCGAAAATTGTAATAATTATTTTATTTGTATTTAATTTAACTACAATGTAAAAATATCATAGTAATCTATTCCAAAATTCTAAGAAAAACCTTTAGCAACAAATCTAGTCTTATATCTTTATATTTCTCCATTGGGCTTTTGATTGTATAAACCAATTTACACCTAATACTCTTCCTATCTTTTGGTAAATATGAGGTATTCCAAGTGTTATTTTATTCTAAGGTTAGAATTTACTCATTCATAGCCTTTTTCTAATGATCAATTTGTAAAGCTTCCTTCTCATTCTTTAGAATATCATTCCCAGCAAACCTAGTCACACATGTTCTAAGAGATATAGTGGTATAAGTCAGATATTATTTAATGGGATAAAGTTTCTTTGAAATTCTAGATCTTTAACTTCTTCTAAGTGAAGATCTAGAATTATTTTCCTCAATTAATCTTGAACTTTATGTATCTTCTCTAATAATCTCTAGATCATCATTGATATCTTTGTTTCTAGGTATTGAGTTTTCTTTTATTATTGGTTCTTGTAATATTGCATCCTATGAGATATATATTGGGTCTCCTGTATTTTGAGTAGTATTTTCATATTTCTTATATTCATTTACTGTCTTTAAATTATTCATGAAAAAAATACTTGTTTTCATGAATTGTAACATTCGTAAATAAAAAATATTATTTCAAACTTGGTGAATAATTCCTATAACCCTTCTAAAAATTAGAATACCCAAGAAATACACATTTATGTGCTTTCAGCTGAAGTTTATTATATTTAACATAATATATATGAATATAACAAAGACATCCAAATACCATAGGCTTTAGATTATTTCTTATTATTACTTTGGGAAAAAATGAACTGAGTTTATCAATGCAACTAACATAAGCTAACACCCTAGAAAGCAAATGGTTAATGAGTTGAGTAGATGTTAGCACTACCTCTCCTCGATATGGTTTTGGGTTTGACTTTGTATTAACAAAGCCTTAGTTTTTTCCATAATATCTCTAATTTCTTATTCAGCTATTCTGTTTTGCTATGGAGTATATACGCATAATGTATCATGTGTTATTCCTTTAGTTGTGAAAAAAATTAGGATTTCATTGTTACAAAAAATTTTTACATTATCACTTCGAAAAGTTTTAATTTTTATTTCAAATTGTCAAAATATTTGTCAATAAAATGAATATATAATGTCTATATAATTTTTATTTCAGGAGATAGGACCATGTGAATCTAGTATAATCTTCTGAAAAAATTAGGAACAATCTTTGTCATTCCAATCTTTTAACATTAATTGGTCCCCATAGATCACAATATATTGTTCTAAATGGATCAATAGTCATTGTATTTGTATTTGATGACAAGTAAGAAGTCTTCTTATGTTTAACAAACTCACACACCTCACATTTAAGATTATTCAATTGAGAGTTTATTTGGTCAGGAAAGAGTTTTTTCATCACAAGTATAGATGGATATCTCAATCGTCTATGTAGAAGTTTTATTTCATCCTCAAGAAGTGTGTGAATTGCACTCATCACTACTCCTTTCATGTCAATCATGTAATAGATTCCTTGGCATAGCTTAATAAGTCTAATCTTATGTTGAGACACCTTATTCAGTATAAATGAGTCATCCTCATCAAAGATAATAGAAATTTTAAGTATTTTAGTTAATATGTACAAAAACTAAACTTAAGCACAATTTAGGTACATGTAAAACATTCTTTAATACACCAATTGAATCTAGTTTTATTTTTCTTGTCCCAGCAACTATTAGATAAGTTTCATCCACTTTTTGAACCTTTTTATTACTTGGACATAGGCAATATGAAATAAAAAGAGATGAAAGAGGTGACATATGCTCAGTAGCCCCAAAATCTAGTATCCAACTTGGCTTAAAGAAATCATTGAAAATCAAAGATTTAGATATTGAAGTAAATGCTATAATTTGTGAAATTTTAAAATTACCTGAGGTGACAAGAGAGGCATACCCACTAACTGAAGATGTTCCCTTTAATTCTTCAACTTTTTCACAGAGTTGCTCTATAGTTGAGGTCAAGCTTTTAGTTAGTGACTTATTCTCGAATAAATTTCTAGAATTAGGACACTCACAACTACATGTTATTGATTAATATTACTTGGTTTCTCAAGTAGGTTTTAGTACCTATCCCTTCCATGACCTTTCTTATTGTAGTAATCACACTAGTAAGTATCTTTGTTGGTATTTTTTTATGTTTTTCTTTTCTTTTACTCATATTTTGATTAGTACTTGTTTAATTTTGGCCTATACTTTTATTTTGGACCATGAAAGCAAAATTATGAGTATGATTTATTCTACTGGATTGAAAATTCATTACTTTTAGCCAATTTTCTTCTCTTGCAGCTAGAGAAATTGCCTCATCTATTGTGAGTCTTTTTTTCTCTATTAAACATTTGAGTTTGAAAATTTTCTAACTTAGAATTTAAGCCAATAAAAAAAAGAATACTCGACCTCTTAAGATATATTCTCTATCCCAAGATTGATGAATTGGTGGTCTATAGTGATCTAGCTCTTTCCACATAGACATCAAATCTTTTGCATACTATTTGACATTCTTCTATCCTTGATTAGCTCTACTACTAGCTAGAAGTAACTTATGAATTTTTGTGTCATCCTCTTTCTTTGAGTAATTAACTGAGATTTTTTCTTAAATAGTCTCACAATTTGGCTCATATTGAAAGTAATCTGCCATATATGGTGTCATTGAATCCAAGATCCATCTAAATAGGATCCTCTCAACATTTAGCTAATTAAAATACTTAGGATCTGATGTCGGAGGTCTTTCTTCAAGAAGGTGATGCATTAAATTATTTGGTTTCAAGATTCTCTCAAGATAACTTCTCCATTGAAACACATTAAATTTCTCTCTTAGTTCTCTTGATCAACTTATTAAGCCATTTAGAGTCAAAGGACTTGATTTCTACAATGGACTCAATACTCTGATCTATGCCTATAATCTCAATAGATTTCTTTGAAGTTCTAGTGATAGTTTTCTTTCCTTCCATAGATTGAAGAATACCTAAGCCTCAATTAAAAATCTATTAAGAACATATCTCTTGAGAGAATAAAAATAGGTTTCTATAAATTCTTCAAGAACTTACCAATTTCAAAATGAAGAGAGCCCCGAAATGACTAATCCTTCAACCTTGATAAAAATGGTACAAAAGAATCATAGGTTAGGAAGGATCTCACTAGATTTGACATAACTTTGATACCATGTTGAGATTAGGAAGAAGACATTCAATCTTCTATCTTACAAATGTAGAAATAAATAAGGAGAGCTTAAAGACTTTTTGGAAAGCAAATATTCCTCCAATGTGAACACCTTATATTTTTCTTCATTATTCATCACTTCCCCAATCTCTAAAGCTCAAAGAACAAATACAAGGATCAAATTCTATTCACGGGATGATCCAAGAAATCCCCAAAGTTAACTATTTATATGAATCCAAGCAACGGTAACATTGACTTTTTGTAATCTGTCGACCCATTTAAGACTTGGTGACGATTATAACCATAATCAAGAAAAACCCTTAAAATAGTAAATATTATAAAATTTTCCTAAAAACAAAACTTTTATTTAATGCATTACTCTTATTTCTTCAACAAAAGTCAACTGAGAGAGAGGAGCCGGCAGTGGAAGTGGCAATGAACACCTGCACCGGGAAGTTCTTATCAAAGATCTTAATTGAGCCTACAGACGAAATCACCGCTCACGACTTTTCCCATTTCAGCACTGACTCTCTCTCTCTCTCTCTCTCTCTCTTCTCTCTCTAGTTAGGAACAGAGGTCGACACTGAACCCCGACCAATACTAGCGCAGAACAGGGTTTCTCTCTCTAGAGCAGCCTCAGCATTCTCCTACTCCATCCCGGACCTTTCCCCCACTCCATGCTCGCTGATGACTCTCCCGAGCAAAGACGGTCCACTTCATTTTCCCCTCAGAAGAACGAATGGTATCATTACGTTGAGTGAGAAACAATCTCTCTCTCTCTCTCTCTCTCTCTCTCTCTCTCTCTCTATGCTCCACACCAGGTAGCCGAGGGGCCATTGCTATTCTCGGCTCAGATAGCAAAATGAGACGGCCCATTAGTTAAATGGGCTGCCTGAGATACAGTGAAAGGCGTAACTGTTCTCAGCCCGTCCTGCCCCCTCATCGGGCATATCCACCAGAGAGAGAGAGAGAGAGGGGAGAGAGAGAGAGAGAGAGAGAGAGAGAGGGAGGGAGAGGGAGGGAGGGAGGGAGGGAGATCTGCCCGTCTTCTTCTACTTTTCGTTTTTCGTGATATTGCCCAGAGTTGACTCTTTCGGTTCTGATCTGATCGATGATAGTTTACGAAGGTCTCCTATGTTTCCTCTTTACGGGAGTGAGTGCCCGGCTAGTCAAAATGTCAACGCCTTTAGCATTCATAGGGGCCCTGTAAATTAACGTTAGCCTTTAATTAATCAAAGATCCTGCATCTTTGAGGGAATTTTTTGAGTCTACCGGTTGTCTTGACGCTGACATCTCCTCGTTGACTCGAGTTCTTTAGCTGTCTCAGAGGCAGTTCCCACTCCTCTTTTCACACGTTTCGGAAGAGAGAGAGAGGTTCTCTCTCTCTCTCTCTCTCATGCTTTGCCATGTGACAGTACTTCTGGAGTAATTGGGCCGGTTATCTCAGAGTCCAACCGGGGCGAAACACCAATCAGACCCTTGGATAGAGAGAGAGGGGGAGAGAGAGAGAGAGAGAGAGAGAGAGAGAGAGATTCGTTGTCGTTAGCCTCACGTTAAAAGACCGGGGAAAGGACGCATGCGTGTTCACTCTGGAGCTCCGGCGGCCATGGCGGAGAGACGCGTCGGGAGCACATTCGGTGACAGTGTGATATCCGGTGAGTTTTATTCAGTAAAATAAAAAACGTCCGGATCACTGACCTGGGGGCCGGTGGAGAACCGCCGGCGCCGGCAGCGGCGGCGGTCCGCCGGAGACGCTTCTTCCGAGCTCAACAACTCCACCCTGACAGATGGAGATGACGTAGCCAATCTCGATCTCCTGCGCACAAGATTTGTTAGCTCATTTTTTAAAGGTTTACGATTATTTATTTCTACCGCCGGTGGCCGGGCAGATCGGGGGGAGAAAAGGATGGGTCTGTGGCGGCGAGCTGGCCGACTGCCCACCCGACGGTGGCTCGGCCCGCAGGACCCGGCAGCAGAGACAGATGAGGAAGATTCTATTGCAGTACATTGCATCCCACCGCCGCGTGTTCCGGCGGGCCGTCGTCTTCCTCCGAGCTTTCCACATCTAATCTGCCGCAGCTCTGCGAAAATTAGGGTTTTTATTACCAGGGTGGTAGCGCGGCGTTAATCCCTTCGCCGCGGTAGAAGAAGATACGCGCCCCCCGAGAACCAAACCCAGCCGGGATCGCAGAAAACGTTTTTCCGGAGGAAGAAGAGGAGACCCCCACCCCCGCTCCTTCCTCCTCGTCTTTCCCGCTCACGGCGCCGCCTTCCTTCTGCTTCCTCCTCCCTGGTGTTTGGTTATGGTGTGTGGTGGCGGTGGAGGATTCTCTGCTGGAGGAGAAGCATGCGGGCGGGGCTGAGCACGATACAGCAGACGCTGACGCCGGAGGCGTCCAGCGTCGTGAATGAGTCTATAGCGGAGGCGGCGCGGCGGCGCCATAGCCAGACGACGCCACTGCACGTCGCCGCCGCCCTCCTGGCGTCTCCGGCTGGCCTCTTCCGGCAGGCCTGTGTGAGCTCCCACCCCAGTTCCTGCCACCCTCTCCAGTGCCGTGCCCTCGAGCTCTGCTTCTCCGTCGCCCTCGACCGGCTCCCCGCCGCCTCTGCTTCCTCCAGCGGAGCCGCCGTCGAGCAGCCCCCCATCTCCAACGCCCTTATGGCGGCGCTGAAGAGGGCGCAGGCTCATCAGCGCAGAGGTTGCCCGGAGCAACAGCAGCAGCCCCTGCTGGCCGTCAAGGTGGAGCTGGAACAGCTCATCGTCTCCATCCTCGACGACCCCAGCGTCAGCCGCGTCATGCGCGAGGCCAGCTTCTCCAGCCCAGCCGTCAAGACCATGATCCAACAGTCCGTCGTCACCTCCGTTCATTTCCCGGTCACCGCCGCCTCTGCAGGTTTCCAGCCTGCCGGGGACGCCATCGCCGGTGGACTTTTCTCCAGTTTCAACCCCTCGGCGATCACCGGGTCTCTGCTCCTTCCGGCCGCGAGCCAGAACCCCTACCTAAACCCAAGGTTGCCGCAGAAGCAGGGAAGCAGCGGCGAAGTCGTGGAGAGTATCCTGCTAGTACTGCAGAGAAGGAAGAAGCGGAACCCGATCCTCGTCGGCGACAGGCAGCCTGCGGCGCTCCTGGAGGAGATATTGCAGAGGATACAGAGGAGGGAAGCCGGCGATGCCGTGGTGATCTCCCTGGAGAATTACTTAGCCTCCGATCGGTCGCAGACGCCCCTGAAACTGGAGGAACTGGGCAACTCGATCGACGCAGTTCTCAGGGACCGTTCCCGCGGGGTAGCTGGCGACGGCGTGGTTCTCAACCTGGGTGATCTCCGGTGGCTCGTCGAGAGCCCCGGCGGCGGGATCGGGGGCTCGACGGGCTCCGGCCCTCTCTCTCACCGGCAGAAGATTTTCCTACAGAGCGGCCGGGAGGTGGTGGCGGAGGTGACGAAGCTTCTCCGGCGCTTCGCTGTGGACTCCGGCGGTAAGATCTGGCTCATTGGCACGGCATCCTGCGCCACATACCTGAGGTGCCAGGTCTACCACCCTTCCATGGAGAAGGACTGGGATCTGCAGGCCCTTCCTATTACCACCGGCGGGACCGGGGAGTTCTCTACGGAATTGAAGCCCGAGCCACGGGACCATCTTCCCCCGTGGCTGAGGGTCGCAAGCCTCAGCCATGGGAGCCCTCAGGTGAGGACGAGAACAGAGTAAACGATTTCAGAAACACCTCCCCTCCTCTCCCCTCCCCTCTTCTTGACGTTCTAGTTTCATCCGCCGTTGCAGACGAAGGAGAAGGAGAACACAGAAGAGGTACTCAAGAGACGGACTGAGACCTGCCGCCACCTCCATCCCAGTCTCCACGAGGTAGACGATGACCTTGACAAGCCGGTAACGCCGCCGCATTACTCGTCCGGCTTGCCGCTCCGACAGGTTTCTCCGGCGAAGCTGCCGCTCGTGCGAAGCCCAGTGAGGACGGACCTCGTTCTGGGTCTCCCCCAGGCGGATACCCGCAGAGAGCTGGGCATGTTCTCCGGCCACCAAGGTGACAAGATTCTGGGCAGCTTGGGCCCCGATTCCCTCAAAAGGATCTTCAAGTTCCTTTCCGAGAAGGTAACCTGGCAGCGCGAGGCGGCCTCGCTGGTCGCCGCCGCCGTGGTACAGTGCAAGTCCGGCGGCGGGAAGAGGCGGGGAGACGTATGGCTACTCTTCCTAGGACATGACAGGAAGGGGAAGAAGAATATGGCCGAGGCGCTCGCCGAGCTGGTCACCGGCGCCGCCCCCATTTTCGTCCGCCTGGGCGGCGAGTCGCCGGAGGACGACGGCGGAGTGGACCTCCGCGGGAAGACTGCGTTGGACGGTGTCGCTCAGGCCGTTCGCCGGAATCCATCCTCTGTGATTGTGCTCGAGGATATCGACCGTGCCGACCTACTGGTCCAGGAGAAGCTGAAGCTGGCCATGGAGAGGGGTCGCCTGCTCGACTCCCACGGACGAGAAGTCCCTCTGGGCGGGGCTATCTTCATCATCATCTCTCACCCCTCGCCGGAGCATCTCAAGTCGTCGGAGGACGAGGAGAAGCTGCGGGCGGCTGCGAGTTCCGGGTGGCAGCTGGAGATCGTCGTGGGAGAGAACGCCGCCCCGAAGCGCCGCGCCGAGTGGCCGTTCGACGAGGGAAGGCCGCCGGCCAAGGCGAGGAAGCCATCGCTGGACTTGAACTTGGCGGCCGGCGGCGACGAAGACGCCCCTCCAGAGGGATCCCCTCGTTCCAGCGATCTCACCGACGACCAGACCGATTACTCAAGGCTCGCGATGGCTGACGACGTTTTTCCTAAGTCAACGATGGTATCCAACCTTGTCAACGCCGTCGACGGAGCTGTGGTGTTCAAGCCCGTTGACTTCTGTGACCTCCGGAGGAAGGTCTCGGAAGCCATCGTGGGGGAGTTCTCCGCGGTATTCCGCGGCGGGGGGACGGCGCTGTGGATCGATGAGGAAGCGCTGGACCGGCTGGTTGGCGGTGTCTGGTTCGGAGCGGCGGCGTTTGAGGAGTGGACCTTCAAGATTCTGGCTCCCGCTTTCCGGGAGCTGAGGGCTTGCTCGGATCTGGGCGGCGGCGCCGTCGTCAGGCTCTTCCCCGTCAAGGACCGCCGCCGCGGCGGTGCCCGCGAGTGGTTGCCGAGGTTGGTCAGGGTTTCCACGGCGTGACCTCGCCGGACTCGGAGATGGAGTTGCTGTAAATCTCAGGTCATTCTCGGTTTACGTATTATTCCATCGTTGATTCGCATGTACTTAGCGGACGCCGTGAAATCCGGGGGGGTTTCTTGTCAGAGTCCTCTGTAGCGCCTTGAAGTTTAGAGAGAGAAAGAGGATGAAGAACATTCCGGTATATAGCGACTTTGTCGGTCTGAGATTTTCCCATCAGCTCGCGACTCGCAGGAGCCGTTGTGGCCTTCCATTCCAAGAACGCGCCTTTAATGGCCCGGCCGGATCATTCGAGGACTGCAGAAGCTTCGTCCTCGGATTCAGATAGCCCCTCTCTCTCTCTCTCTCTCTCTCTCTCTCTCTCTCTCGCTCTCTTGCTCGTTTTCTGGGGTTCCATCTGTTCGCTGCCCGGCAGGCAGCGTACGAAGGACGGGCTATCTGAATCCGAGAGACCCAGGTGTGTGAATGTCAGCGAAACTCGCAGCGAGACAGAGAGAGAGAGAGAGAGAGGAGAGAGAAAGAAGAAGAACAAGAGACCCGTGTTTCTGCATGCTTTTCGCGCGTGTGGGCCGTACGTGCTTTCCCCGATGCCGGGTTATCGTCGTCTACGTCACCAGAGTACGGGCCCCGTTGCATGAAAATAATTAAATAGGGTTTAATTATTATAAATATATAATTTTTCATCATCCCCGAGGCAATAAATCGGGGTGCACTTTATTATTTATCGTTTTTTCTCACTTTTAATGTTTTGTCAGCGTACGGCGGTAGTGGCTTATCGCTTCAATATTACGTCATAAATATGCCATTCGAATCGATTCTGAAAACTGATTCGTATAATGTAATAAAAATGGCTTCCATGAACCTGATTTATCTCATACGGAGATCAAGCAAGGTCGAGGTGGGCCCATTTATGCGTCTGCATCCGGCTTCGAGGCCCATTTCCATGCTCGGCTTGACCCGTTGACCCGTGACCGGACCCACCGGCGAGTCTCCTCAAGAAAGGCCGTCGTCGTTTTCTGCCATCGTCGGAGAGAGGTGACTCCAAGGCCGCTCTGTCACGTCGTGATCTCCGGCCACCGGAGAGGTCCGGGAGGGTGGGAAAAGTCTCGCCTTCCTCATTTCTCCCCTCGCCTTTCTCCGCCACGAACGGCCAAGGGAAAGCCCTGCTCCGCCTCCCGACGAGAGCCCGCCTTTCCGCATTTACTCATCATCTCTCTGCGGGCTCTGCTTGCCGCCCGCCGGGAAAGCTTTAAAGCGGCCGTCAGAAAGCTCTCCGGGCTTTTCGCTTTTTGGCACCGCCGCCGCGGACAGGTTCCACGCGATGCCACTGGCGGCGAGGGAAGACGGGGCAGCAGCCTTCCCATGAGGCGACTGCAGAGATCTCGCCGAGGTCGTCGGGGCCGGAGGGGAGCCTTGCAGTGGTAGAGAGAGAGAGAGAGAGAGAGAGAGAGGATGAAGAGAGAGAAGACCCTGCGGGGAAAGTAGCAGGTTTTCGGGCGGGGAGAGTTTGAAGAGCGTAGAAAAGACACGCCGTGAGAAAAGGCGCCAGCTTTTATACCTCTCTCTCTCTCTCTTTCTGCTTTGCGTAAAGGGTCACAGAGGCATGGCAGAAAGGGCCAACCAGCAGCGTCTGAATTGAAGAGAATAAATCTATCTCCTCTTCGAAAAGATGGCCGAGGGGATGAAGACCCATAACGAGATTTCCTCGTGGGTTTCTCCTCCTTTCCTCCCGTGAGCCCCCCACCCCTCCTCTCCGGCCGTCGGGACCTTCCGGATAGAGAATCTCCATGGCATGCCAGTCCAGGCACATATGTACTGCACCCCCCTTCAAGTACCTCTGCAGTGATGACTTTTCCCCTCTCTCTCTCTCTCTCTCCCCCCTTCCCGTCGTGTCGTTTGATCACACTGACCGGGGCTGTGGGAGGAAGCCGCCGGTGGGGGAGTGGCGGCCGGAGGGGGCTCCTGTGATGAGGTTCGCCGAGGCCCACGGACCGGTGGGTGGGGGAAAGATGGCGACGGGGAAGCCCCAAAAGTCGGGGTTACAAAGTGACCGCACTGGCTCACGGTTGGTCGCCCGCCACTGCACAGGAGGACTAGGATCCACGCGAGATTCCTTCAAGATCCTCTGGCTCTCTCTCTCTCTCTCTCTCTCTCTCTATCGTGTGAATGGTGCATCCGGAATCTCTCGCCCACGAGGAATGTGACTCATAATGTCTCCGGTCCGGTCCTCTCATTTGCGTGATTCTTCGAAGCTCTCACAGAAGACCGAGGCCAGGAATAGTCGAACATTTCAGAGGCCCCCGCCGACCCGTCCGGCGGGACCTCCTCTGCTAAGCCGAACCCTCAGTGCCGTCCATGGCCGGCACGCAAACGAGCCACACCATCAGCCCCCGCAGAGATGGGCAACAGCCACGGCGCGGGACAGAGCCGTGGACAGTAGAGGATCAGGTCCATGGCCCTCAGGCGACAAACCGCACAGAGGGCGCCCAGGATCCTTTTATTCTGCCCTGGTATTATAATAAAAAATAAAAAATAAAAAATAAAAAAGAGGGGAGGGGGAGAGGGGGGCAGACTGAGAAGGCGAAAATGGGAAAACCTCGTACAAGGGGCGTGGTGCTGTGTGGATCAGTTGCAAGCAACATGGTAAAACCCTGAGGAGCCTCACCTTCGCCTTCGCCTTCGCCTCCACCTGGGATTCGGCAGCCAAAAAAAAAAAAAAAAAGCGGAAGAAAAAAATCTTGACAAAAAATTCAACGTGTACCAAGAAGAATCAGCTACCACCGTGGGGATTCACGTTAAGAAGATGACCCACTCTGCCCTCCATTCTTACAGCTGACCGTCCTGCAATATGCGGGACTGAACTCGACAGCTCCTGGGCTGTGTCTCAGCTGGTGTTAGCCTTTCACGAGATTTACAAGTCAAACTGTCTAGCTGCTGTCATCGGCCCACAGAGCCCACTGGCCGGATAGAGGCGTCTGAGGCCTTAAAAAATCTACCTTTCCTCGTTGGCAAGGAAGCAGCAAGAAGGCGAGGGCGCCCTGCCCAGTCAATCGCACACCACTACTGGTATTCAAGCAAGCCCGTCGGGTTGAGAGGACCCAGCTGCCTCAGCCTCCATTGCAGCTGGATTTGCTGGGAATGGCGTACCCATTCTGGGATTTTGCGGCATTCTTGAGGGTTTTTTCAGAGGATTTGCTAGGGAACCCGCCGTTGGAGACCAGTGGCACATCAGCAGAGCATAAAACCATTCCAATTCCATTCTCCGGCAGGGGACTTCGGATTGGATCGTACTTCTCCCCATTTTGCAGCGTTGACTGCGTGGAACAAGAAGTTGCCGTACGGTCACCGTTGCCCATTTGGGGGATGGCACCCTCCTTCTGTGATTTCCCTTCCACAGTCCTGGCTTCAGCGTGCTGGTCGAGGAAACCACGAGGAAAGAGTGGCTTTCGACGGCCTCTGGACCTTGATTTTTCCTGTTCACGAGATGGCCGGCTATGGTCGCGGAAGTCAACTTGGCCATTGCCCATCGGGGCCTTTTCATTTCTGTCTGCAGGCATTTTGCATGGAGAACAGACTTTACTGCTATCTGTTTCGGCCCCTCCATTCAGAACCAACTTCTGAGCTTCATAGCTGAGGAACGCAGACGAAGATGGGCGACGCCACCCATCTTCGGCACTCAAATTCTCAGGTCCATGCAACACACCATTGCAGTTCCCATCACCGGCAGGAATACCAGCCGACGTGCTCTTCACTTCTGTTCTCCTCGTGGTCTCTCCAGCTCCCGTCACCTGGCTCTTCATCTGCGCGTTCTCATCCGGAGACCCGTTTCGCTGGAGATCTTCTCCAGAATTCAAGTCACCAGATCCCAGCCGGTTGCAGCTGTAGAGCCTAGAGTGGCCAGCTCCGTTTCCTGTAGAGGTGGCTTCCCCCACTGCGGGTTCCTGCTCAAGAAAACAGTCGGATGAATGCTGCTTTACTTCTCCATTACTTGTGGAGCCAGATGAGAAAGTATTGTCCTGTAGATCGATAACTGCAGTTCCCGGGTCTGATGAATCATCAACTGGATCCGTATGTTCCCGGCTGGGGCCAGCAGGATCTGATTCCTTGAGCTCTGGCACCCCATCCAAAGCAGCGGTGGATGGGCAGAAAGATGTGCCGATGATCCCATCTTTGAAAGTTTCCTCTGGCATGCTAGTTGAACCGACGTTTTCTTTAGGAAAACGGTCGTCCACAGAAGTCAGAAGGTTTACTGCTTTTGTTCCAAACTCCTCCTGAAACAAAATATTTCCTTCAGGAAGACCGCCATCCAAGTATTTTGCTGCTGAACATTCCAACCCATCCTTGGTAGGCCCACTGGAACACGAATCTTCAGATTCAACCAAATCCTTTTTCAGGAACTGGTCCTCATCTGTTTCCAGAGGCTTATCAACATCGGTATTTATAAACGAACTCTTGTCCACATCCCCGGATTCTTCGACCCAAATGTCTCCCTTGATATTGTTGGGCACATGTAAATCTGAAGCTGTGTCTGCTCTTATCCGGACTGTTTCCCTTTCAAGTTCATGTTCCATCTGCAAGAAAAAGAAAGGACTCTTTATAAAGTTCTTCAAGCGTCATACAAACAGGAAGAAAGAATAAGGAACTGACACTATTTGCCGACACCATGTTGCACGGATCTGTTTCTGCTGATTGTACGTCCTTAATTTTTGAAGATTCAGGTTCCCTAATATGAGGCTGACGTGCGCTTTTCCTGTATTGAGCCATGCGATTAATAATTGATAGTCACAACTAAAAGGAAATCACATACGATGCATGATTTGAGCGTTAATAGGATGCATCTATACGCATAAGTAATATCCAAGGAGAGAGAGAGAGAGAGAGAGAGAGAAGGCAAACTCTTTGCTGGTAAGAAAAACAGGACAATAAATTAGGGCATCGCCTACAGTATTTTTATAAACATCAATGAATAACGAGTATTTTGTCACTATTCCGAACAGTGTACAGAGAGTAGATCCGTTGTTCAGATAAAATAATATTTTGCCAAAACAACGACAGGGCAAGAGTATTTAACAGCTTCTTCAAAATATTTAACAAGTAGAGAGACTCAAGCCGCCGATGGCTAGTCCACATCGCTCACAAATATTTTGAGTTGACCGAGTTTCATCTAAACTAGAGTATAAAAAACATTGACTTCAACAAAAAAAATTATAAAAGGAACATAATCTGAATTGAAGCAAAGCATCCTTCTGTCAATCATCTGACTTAGATCAAAGCAAACCCACGACCTCAAAACAGCTAAATCCAGACATCAGGTCAAAACAAGAAGAGAGCTTAGTCTGTTTCATCAAAACGCTCTGGGTTTTTATAAAGTACTCTGCCTTAACAGAGAAAAACTCAAGGCTACGGATCAGATGTCAACATGAAATACAGGAAAACAATTAAAAATACAAGCTAAAGGCCGAGTCAAAAACTCTGCGGTGAAATTCATGTCCTGAATGTCTGTGCATGGTAATGGCTTGCCAAGGGCATGCAAAGCTAGTCAGGTACTCTGTTAGCATAGATTCTGTGATATCACTCAGGTTCCAACTAGGGTTCCAACCATCAAAACTCCAGGGTTGGAGCCCAAAAACCCAATCGAAAAGGTTGATAAATGCGTCCTTACAAAAATAAGGATGCAGAGAGGGACAGCGACTAGTCTGGAATCAAAGCCCCTTTATAACGTATTCCAGTTGAACATGGAGGCTACCCTCATTCGGCAGGCCGTCACTCAGAATTCAAACAGCAATCCTGATGGATGAGGAGTGGACTCCATTCAATAATTTTTGAGAACTCAGCCAAAATCAATGAAATGATTGAGTCTAAAAACTCAACCTTGAGTAGGTTGACCAGATCAGTTGGTCGTCTCTCATTTTTCCAATGCTGATACTTTCGTAAAAGTGAATAAATACAAGAGCGGATCAGCCACAAACCATCCAGTCAGATAGCCAAATTCTATACTCATGTACATATCTACATAAAGCTTTCGAGTCTTCAATAGATATTAAACGGACGTTGGCTAGCACAGATAGAGCAGGTAATGATTGGAGAGATTTAGGCGAGCTATGATTAAATTTGAATGTGTAGAGAATGAGTTTCAACCTGCTATACAAAAGCATATAAGCTCCCTGGGCAAGAACCTCTTCAACATCAACCTTCGTGACCTGGAATTAAAGCATAAGATGTCAACGATTTCTATTTTTTGAAGCGGATGAAACAACAGTACACCAATGACATAGGACCATTAAACTCTACGAAGTTCAAAATTGTACCTTACAGTCATCGACTCTGTACCAATTTCCGTGGAAATCTTTAGTATAGCAAATATAATGTCCAAAGAATGAAGCATTGAGCATGTCTATGTGAACAACAACTGCATAAAGTTCATAAAGATCCGTGTTATCACGTGCTTCACTCATGTATGGCACAAGGTCCAAAGTCACTGGAAATGTGACTCTCTTGTTCAATTTCCCAAATCTCCCACTCTGCAAAAAAAAAAACAGCAAAACATTAAAACACCTATCAATTCAGTGGAGCAAATTTCAAATTGGAAATAGCATACAAAATTATAACCTGGAATCGTTTGAGAGCAACAGTGAGAACATTTGGCGGCTGATGAACGGTCAACCTCTTCCATGCCTTGACATATTCATCACATCTGCCAATCCGAAGTCATAAAAAGAGTTGGGAAAGTAAGAAAGCAGAGAACTCCATTTTTGCAAGCACATTTTTACTCACAAGTGCTTGTAGAATTATCGGAATGAAAGAAATGAAATGGAAAAGAGTCTCGGTTTGATATAGGGACGTGTGATCTAATATAAAATGAAACACCATCCTCCAGTTTGGAGATTGCCTGCATAATAAGGGGCAGAAAAACCACAAATCTGAGATTGCTCCTTGTCAGAGGTTCTCCGTCCAGAAAAGACTAACAGTATAGTAGAGTTGGCAAAGTGGCACCACTTTAACATTCAGCTTATTTTCACGTGCTTACTACTCTTTTCTTTCACATGCATATTTTCGGGCCTATCCTCGTTAAAGGTGTCTTATACAGTAGCATGTTTTACAGTATAGATCTTGTTTAGAAACATGGTCAAAGAAAAGAAACAGCGTCCCAGAGAAGTACGAAAAGAGAGCTCTAAGTGTATTAGACATGAAATTTGATACTTCAGTTTTATCATGACTAATTCCTTTTTTGGAGGGTAGGAAGGACAGCTCAGACCAGGACGTAATGCATGAATATAAGAAATATATAAGGATGTGAGATGAGATGAGGTTTATGCGCAGGATTTACTTTGGCTTGTGAAAGATGATCAGAGATCAACAAATAATTCCTACAGTTGGAGTCCAAAAAAGAGGCGAGAGACAGCAACAGGAGATATTCAACAAGGGGAACTAAACAAGGACAAATTCAATCCTAAGAATAAATCGTGTCGATTTGATTTATAAGCTTTCATAGATATTATGAGCTGGTATAAGGATAATCAGATTCACAATCTTTATCAGCAGTGTTCCTCTTATCTTCTGACACTTTTTCTAGAGTTTATCTCATTTAGCTTCTTACATACAGGATAATTTTAACCTGTATACTCTCCTCCAAGAAAATGAGTTGGGATCTTGTTAAAGATTTAATTCACAGAGACGTCAAAAACTCGAAATTAAATTTAGCAAAGGCATTATTCAGCTATAATATGTGTGTCAAGATCAAAGAAGTCCCAGGAAAAAAAGGAGCGAAACGAATTTGATACGATACAATATACTTATGTGCAGCATTGAATGCGAATGACGAGCTTACCCTTCACACTTATACATATTTTCCCCGTCAAGCCACTCTTTGCCAGTGAACTGATTAAGGCACTCCTCCAAAGACTCGGCATCCCCTTGGATCTCGACAGTTAAGTCCATCATATTCTCATAGCGGTTAGAGATTTTGTCGCATTTTGTACATTTCACCTGAAAAAATCCAATACACATGTAAAAGATGAACTAAGGTGATAGTAAAATGCACGACATCAGAATCGCACTCAACAATTACACATCCCTATACTGGATTATTATTTTTCCACTAAAGCACATTCGTTTGTCTTCTATGATGAGTCCATGGGGGCAGAAAAATGAATCGAACTTATCACACATTGTGGCAAGCATCCAGGCCTTGCAGTTGCAAAACATTAGAATATACAAGTTAAGCATAGTAATGGAAATGTGATCACAATTTTCAACAAATGAATGAAAACAACTAAGCGTTTCACAGAACTTTCTGAACAGTGTGTAATTTTGAAGACTCCAATTATTGAAGGGAGAATAAAGCCTTCAAAGACTTTCGCCAAAGAAATGGTAGAAAAAACTTCGCTCCATATTTCATTGGAAGACAGTACCCCTGACTACTACCATTGGCTTCTAGTGCAATGTAAACTTTTGTTACGTGTTGATGTCGGTTACATCTTCCAATCATCATTAGGGTTTCAAAGTTAGGACTTCGGATTCTTTCACATATATGTTGGTTGTGGATCTTTAAGCAAACCTTCTGTTAATATCATGATGGTAGGCATTGATTTTTAAAATGGAATGCTCATACTATGTGAAAATGGAACAGAGAAGGGCACTGTATGGTACCTCTTTTTTCTATCTTCAGCTGTAGAGCAATCTAAAAGATGTTAAAAATAGCCTAGACAAGAACTTTTCTGTTTTTACTCTAGCATCTAAACTCATCCATGACAGAGATAAGAAATACGAAAAAACATGAAGCATCATGTTTAATTTCCAAAAAAAAAGGGACATGTGAAACGAAACCAAAGAAAACGATCGCCTTTTTTCAAACTATACGGTTGAAAGGGGAAGATGGCAAAAAAATGATTCCAGGTGATTGTTTAAACCTGAGACTGAAGGTGACCACCAAATATGTGTTGAATAAGTGTTGTCTCTTGAATGCTTGGATCCAAAGCCTTTTCTCCACCAAACTCATCAAGACACACAGACTGCATTGTATCTATAGCAAGCCTAGAGAGCATAGCATACCGGTAAATGAGATCTGAAAATCCAAAACTTACTTTTGCATAACAAAGCAAGCGATTACATAGAATAAAATTGTATCATAAAGTGTAGTATTAATACGGAGAAGAGTGGGAAAACCTCATAAACTCGTGGGCATCCTCCTGCCTTCCGTGGCCAAGATTGCCTCCAATTTTTGGTAACCGATCTAGGATATTCATCGGTGAAAATGGTTTCATACTCTGGCTTACATTCTGAATGTGGTTTCGAAGCTCACATAAGAAGCACCAATCGTTCCGCCCACCTAATAAACAGAAATATTTTAAAATAAAATTCGTCAATTGTCAGCGGTAGAAAAGATGTAGAAGAAAAAACTGACTCTCATTAAAGAACCCGAAGCATACATGTCTTAAAGTGGCTTCCCTCCAACAAGTAAGCTACAAGTGGTCGAGTGCATGCCAAACATTGCAGAATCACATTGGCAAAGCAACTGCATTAAAAAAATTACTCAGAATGCATCTTGGAAAACGATGCAACATTATATATAGATCTCGTGACACTGGTGAAGTACATCATTTGGTAAATGACAACTATTGTCATTTAAAAAAAAAGGAATGCAGATATTTTGAAACTTGAACCTGTTTCCGCAGTTTAGAAGTCCGCAGGGAGGGTAAATATGTTTATCCCAGTTGAAAAGTTTCACAAATTCGTCATATGGAAAAAGAACCTGCATCAGAAATGAGTGCAGCATGATGGTCGTGTGAAGAGAAATATCACATATCAAACAAGTGGGTTATTACATCATACCTTCTTAGGCAGTCCTAAAACCTTGCAAGAACCACGAGAAGGCACTAACGCAATGGATGAGGACTTCGTTCTTCCAAAAGTTCCACCAAGAAGAGAATCATCAAAAACCTTAGGCTCCTTGCATATGCGATTATGCCCACCTTTCCAATGTTTTGACTGACATTCCTGAGAGCTGCAGGAAAAACAGTTTTTTTCACCTTCACTCGACAAGTTTCATCAAGTGGCAAGGATGGAATGTCAATGGAGGGGAATATAGATAGGTAAAGTGATATGAGTGAACCGAAGATGACAAGGACAGGAAGACAGCTAAATAAAAGCTCATTGAAAATAAAATGCCAGTATTATAGAGCAACCGATCATCTTTGATGGTTATCTGAAAAAGTAACAAAAATAACCAGTCCAAGAGCTAAAACATACTATAAGCTATTAGCATAGGCCATTGCTTAAATAGGAGAAAAATCAGATAGCCAAAAAAAAGGAATATTAGCCATATGAGATCACAGAAATCTTCTACGGCTTCCAACTTTGATTGATCATCCACTAAGATAGCAGTAAGTAAACAACATGACATCTAACAGCCTATCATGATAACTAAAGTCCATTGGCTAACAAGTCACGAGAGAAGGGAGGAGTCAAATGTTTAACGGTTGAAGCAAATAATCATATATTTTGATGATCATCGAGCTACAGAGCTTATTTTTCCTTAAAGCTTAAATACTAAAAGATGTTTTTTATCTTTTCTACATATGAGAAACCTGGGCGTCCATCGCAATAAAATCGTAGAAAACATTAAACAAATCATGCTGAAAAGAGCCTCGGCAGAAATGCACCCCCATTGATACCTCATCACCATCTCAATCAGGTTGATATATGAAAGCCCACCAAACAGATGTGCTGAGTGACACAATCAGTACCAGATGTCTCCAATAAAGAAAATTATCATTAATGAACAAGATTCACATGGTTAAGTATAAACCCGAACGTAAAAATCTATTTATATGTTCAGACATCATCCCATCCGTCCTATCTACACAGAAGGTTAATATTTCATTGTCATCGACCAACCAACTACGATGCTTCACTAGTACAGGCCTACGTTTCTCTAATAAAACTACCATTGAAATATGGCCAAGAGGCATCTCCAACAAGAAATAAATAAGTGAAAAATCGTCTCAATAGCATAGTTCCATGCGTTTACTTGTTGCATTGACAAAGAAACTAAGCTAATGAAGCACAAAATAGTTCGAAAAATATAGCTCATATCATGCAACAAACACAAATAATTCACATTTTACACTTCAGTCATGGTATAATTATGTGGGACGCATCTGTTGCCAGCATGCAGTTTTAAGTTGTGAATTTGATTTTTATATGTACAAGCGTTAACTCGAAAATGTAGCAACCAAATTTCATTAAAACTTCTCAACAGATTTAAGAATTATGATCGGGCATAAAGATAGGCATTAACAACGGAATGAAGATCTATACTACAGTGACGACAAAAGATAATTGTCCAATTGGAACTTCAAGGAGTTTTGATTGAAAATAACCTTGTCACTCTAGGCAAGATGTGGAATTCAGCGTGTATGTATCACAGTGACGGCACATGTACCATCTATATATCACATTTATTATTATCACAGTTGCGCAAGTCACATCTATACATTCATGTATCACAGTTGCGCAAGCTGAAAACTGTTTTAATCAATATAATATCCTTACAGCTGCTTCTCATCCTTTAAATCGTATCCTTGAGGTAGCATACGCTCGCAAATGCCTATGCGAAAGTTATAAAAACACATTCATTCACGTCCTGGTTACAGTAGCATAAAAGATGAAAGGTGCAAAAGTGAATCTAATGGTAACATCTTAACCACATGGCCAGAAGCTAGTGTTATTCCCATTCTTCTAAGAATTTATAATACACAAAACGAAAACCGGATTTTGTAAATTCATTTTGTCCCAATTCTGGTTCTGTGAAGGTTATAGTGCACATGGAAACATCATGGAATTAATCCAGTTTCCAATTGTACGCATAAATTCCTTAAATTGGTTTTACTTTCTGATTCCAGCGTTTTAACATTAAAAACCTTTTGTTGCCATGACAGAATTAGACTTTGGGAGAAAAGGGTAGAAAATAAATGATGGATGGGCCTGCCAAGTGCCAATACCGTTCAAATTATATGGCTGCAGAGGAAAAAAAATTGGCCATACTGTCGAGGTTAGTTTGTCCATTTCCTGGTCAATCTTCCTGACGTCAAGAGTGACGTTAAAGCCTAAACAACGCATAACGAACGGAAAAAGTTTACAAATGGTTAATATGGTTCACCGATGACTCCTAGAAGAAGGACGGACATGCAAGTTTACGATAACAGATATTCTAGGCAATGGTAACTCTCTCTACCATGATATTACGCATGAGAACGATAAATTAAGAAGATAATTGAAAATCTATGAGCACCTACCAATAGCGGACGCCTTTGCACCTCGAGCATTTCTTCGTCCCCCGCCTATCGCAGACGAAACACTTATCCTCTCCATCAGACATCTTGTCCCGCCCGACGAACCCTCCAATGTCCGACTCAAATCTGGCATCCACAACAAAGTACCGCGAAGCAGCGCTCCGGACGACGAAGAGCAACCCGGACACGAGCGCAAGCGCGGTGATCGCGAACTGCAGAAGCACCGAGAGATCCAGGGGCGGGAGCCCCGAGCCGCCGAGCATCTAAGTCCTCGCGTCCCGCACTCCCGCGGGTCTCATCAACCGATCGAACTCCCCGCCCCTCCAGAAAACCCTACGCGGAGACCTGCCCCCGCCCCGCCCCCCTCCTTCTCCCTCCGCGATTCTTTCTAACAATATAACGGCGTTGCGAGCGAGATAGAGAGAGAGAGAGACAGAGAGAGAGAGAGAGAGAGGGGGAGGGAAAGAGCTCCGTTTCTGTTTAGGGACTGTGAGTAATCGGGCGGCCCTCCGTCTTCGCCTTCCCCTTTCCCCGTGGAGAAGCGGGAAGCAGCGGATGCGGTGATCCTAACCCGCGATAACCGCCCACCTCTTCCCCCTCCTGCAGCTGGCATGACGACGAAACGGTCCTTGGGGGCGGGGTACGGATTCCGGGCTCTCGGTTCCCCCGGCAACCACCGGTGGAAAGCCGACACGTGGATGGCAACCGGCGCTCCCCGTCAGAGAGAGAAATATTATTTGTCAACGGTAACGGTTAGTTCGGGGATCGGTACAGTAGACCACCTGCTCTCGCTTGGAGCCTGCGTACCAATAAACCGCCTCCCCCTTCCCCCCGGCGTTCGTCAACGAGCCATAAATGAGAGGGGTTGACTCTGATCTCCCTCTTAAGCCACCGTTCCCACCGGGCCAGTTGCCCCCACCCAACTCTCAAGCGGAATTGACCTTGTTAGAGAGAGACAGAGACAGAGACAGAGAGAAGAGAGAGAGGGAAGGTGGTTCTTACTTGCAAATAATTTTGTCCGCCTCCCACTCGTTGACTTGGGGGTATCTCGTTGACAAGTCGTAGTATACTAAAAACATGTTGCCACGTGGGGGGGGGGTTCGCTTGCCAGTTTTGGCTGTTCGTTTTGCTTATTGGGATTCATAAGATCTGATATAAAAATAAAAACCCATTTTACGGCCAATAGGATTATTAAAGCCTAATTTTTAACGCTTATGCGTCCATAATTGGCATGTAAATCGTCCTTTCTTCAGCATTACAGGCTCTGAATGAAGGGAATATGTCTTATTTTGGGTAGATATATATTATTTGAAAAATATCTTTTGCTATTAGTGGAAACGTCATCATCATGACACCTGAAATAAAATGACATCACTATAAACAGCTGAAGGAAACGAGATTATAATTAAAAAAAGAAATGCGGACGTTACTAGATATATATCAAATATTTAATTAATTATAATTAAACATTGAGAGTCACGTGGCACCCATCATACATCCATATGGCTGGGCCCCACTTTTAAAGACCTACTGCACGACAAAGCTCGGAAAGGGCCCACGGAGGGCCCATTTGTATTGGGCTGGTATCGGAAGGCCCAACGTATTGGGCTTTACTGTTGACATTTTTTCTACCATCACATCGACGGCCCATATTGAAAGCGACTTTTTATTGAAAAAAATACGTATATATTTAGTAACTAAAAAAATTATATTCTTCATCATTATATTCTATGTATCGTGGATTATAACCGGACTCTAATTATTGCGCTCTTACTAAATCACGTGAAGCAGAAAAAATTTTAATTATTTAAAACAAGACATCACATTTATTATTATTATTATTTTATGCAATGTCGACCTCCTATAGCGTTGGTTGGGTTGCCGTTTAAATGGCGCCGCTAAAAATAATATATATATATATATATTTAAAATGCCTTATTATCCGCAAAATGTCCCCAAGAAGTTACTGCGAAAGATGAATGGCTTGAATTACTCGTCGACGCATATAATAATAATAATATATATTATAACCAGCGCCCGTGGTTCCTACTAAACTGGCTCAGCCCGGCCCGAATCCGGCCCATTCAGGATCCCTTGACTCTTCCCTCTCTTCTAGAGAGAGAGAGAGAGGGGGGGAGAGAGAGAGAGAGTCAAAGAGGGGACTGAAGATCTGAGAGAGAAACGGCGTGTAGTGGGCCCCACGGCCGTGTCATAAAAATGGGCTGGTGGAGGTTGCTGGGACAGTTAACGGGCGGGAAGCGGCCTTCAAGCCGGCCCCGTATGACGACAGAAAAAAAAAGAGAGGCGCATATGGAAACTAATTTTTTCACCTGGGAAATAAAAAAATTAATTGATAGATATTCATAGGAAGTCGGGGTCAACGCGGTTCGAACGCGGACCAGTGGACGCCTCCCGGGCCGTAAAATCATAGAATAAGGGAAAAGAACAAAGTCGGTCAATTACGCCGCCAGATCTGCCCGCGGCCCGAGTCTGACCTTGTTCGTTGACCACAGGAGATTTTATCTTATTAAGTCCTCTAAAATCTGACGCACCGCCTCGGTTGTCAGGATCGGCATCTGCGATGACACGTGTCATATGGGCACTCAACAAGAAGACGGCAACGACCCGATTGGTGACCTGCCAAGTCATCCTGGTCCGCTCGCTCCGAATGCGCTGGCAAGGGGGCACTCGCCGAATAAATTCGAGGTTCACGACCTCCTAAGACAATGTTCCTAGGAATACAAGTAATTCACCGCGTAATTAATCGTTGCTGCTCAGATAACCCAGTCCGCGTACGCCAAAAAGAATGAATTTTGTCTGTAAAAACAAAAATTAATCGCCATGGTCTACCGCAAAGCGATCTGCTTGAACAGATTGGCGCCCGGCGGGGGGAGGGGAGAGAGAGAAGCTTCCGCCGGGGACACTTCCCCGTCTTCTTCCGGTGGAAGTGATTCTCGGGCTGTCTCTTATTCCGTATCGTTCGTTGTTCTGAGTTGGTGGGCGTGTTGTTTTCCTGGTTGTGGGTCTCTCTCCCTTCCCTTCCCCTTGCCTGCGTTCTGGGTAAGGGGAAGAGCGAAGGGGAACGGAGGGAGGGAAAGGGGGCGGTGTGGGGAGGTGTCAACGGGAGGAATGTCTAGCGCCGCGGTGAGCGATCGGGAGGGGAGACGCGGCGGGGAGTCGCCGGAGGGGGACGGGGCGACGACGACGACGATCGCGGCGAGGTCTTCCATCCTGGAGTCACTTCTTGGTTGTGGAATCTCGGGCATCAGAATCGACAAGGAGGAACTCAGGCGCAAGATCTTGATGCCCGAGTACCTTCGCGTGGCCATGTCGGAGGCCATCCGGGCCAAGGACCCTGATGCTGGCGTGGAGGCGTGGAGGGGTGGCGGCCGGCAGGAGGATCATGCACCGGAGGCGCCTATGGTGGTGTTCGTCAACTCCAGCAGCGGCGGAAGGCTTGGGCACGTGCTCAAGGGGAGGCTCCAGGAGTTGATGGGGGCGGAGCAGGTCATTCCACTTCCCACTGCCCTTCCACACCTCGAGTTGCGTTGTCTTTTGCAAATTTTTCTTCCTTGTGGGAGGCCTCCGGAACTGAATGACGAGGTGGAATTGGAGGCGGGGTTCTACACCGAAAGGCGGGGTTTAGCTCATATTGCTTGGGAAAAGACTCTCTGAACTCCGTTCCCTTTGGATCGATTCTTTCTCAGAACTCATCAGATCACTCGATGCTTTCTTCCTTGCTGATTCCAGACATCGCTTTGTTCTGAACCGCCGTCAATTCCTCACTCACTCTCTCTCTCTCTCTCTCTCTCCCTCCCAGTTCTATTATTTTCCGAGTGTAAATCGTCCAGATTTCCTTGTTCCACGTGCAATGCAGGTTTTCGACCTCTCACTCGTGAAGCCTCCTGCCTTTGTTAAACACGGACTGGCTTGCCTGGAGAGGCTGGCCGATCTCGGCGACGACTGTGCGAAGGTGACGCGTGAGAAGTTAAAGATAATGGTACGCCATCGTTCCAGATCCATCACGCTCACGCTCTCTTTCTCAGATTAATCTACCTGCTAGACTTGTTATCGTCCCTTCTTGGACACGGCAAGACCAAGCCCAGCGTCTTCCCATCTATCAAAGACAAGTCCCCCACCTGGTCCGGATGCATTCCAAGATCCGAGGAGAATTTTTTTGGCCCCATTCACGATTTCCATAGCCGGGGGTCTTAAATTTCTTCGATCAAATTCACTTCTTTTACATTGATCACTGGGTGCAGCGAGGTTCCCTTGTCTTCTTCAGTGGCTGGTTCTCTTCCCCCAGCGTTGAGATCACTACAAGCCTATGGTTTGATAGGTTGCGGGTCTTCTTCCCAGGTTGCAGGAGGTGATGGGACTGTAGGTTGGGTCTTGGGGAGTCTATCAGAGCTGCATGCCCAGAACAGAGAGCCAGTTCCTCCGACTGGAATCATTCCACTTGGAACTGGCAACGATCTTTCAAGGAGCTTTGGCTGGGTGAGAATCTGTTTAGTGTGCTCATCAACGACGTGAAACGTCATACACACGCCTATTTACATCCCTTTGTCCGATTGAATTTCACAGGGTGGTTCGTTCCCGTTTGGATGGAAGTCAGCCGTTAAAAGGTCTCTTCAGAGGGCCATCACTGGGTCGATCTGCCGTCTTGATAGGTGAGTGTTTCCTCCCTGTTCATATTGGCTATGGATTCAATCTTTCTGCAGAGCACTTCCCATCCTGATTAGGTTCACCTCTATATTATGATCTCTTTGGAGATGTCACTGTGTAGTCGTTAGCTGTCGTTCCAATCAGAGAGAAGGTTGAAAAGTTAGCAAGAACATCTAGGAATGGTAGCAAACTTCCGACTCCTCAAATCTTGGGATGCAAAAACAAGAATCCAATGTGCGTACTGGTGATAGATGGATTAAAATTCCGTTTTCTGACATGCGAGTTTGGCACAGCGTAAGAAAATGATTTTGGAGTCAACCGAATAGTCACCTCATCAGTTGCATATTCAGAAATGGATGTCCAGGATAAACGCATGATCACTCTTCCACATGTGTGCTTGCACCCGTAGGATGAGAAAATTGGCAATCTTGTGCATCATCGGTTCCTGACGAAGGAGATTTTTGTGTTATTATTTAGAACTGCAAACTTTTTGATATTTATTGTTTGAAACACCTCTATAAATGGGAAAGAAGTTGAAAAAAAATATAGGGTAATCTGGATCATTTGCCTTCAGCCATATGATATCGAATAAAATGTTCATGCTTTTACAGTGAAATCTCCTTTAGGGCAACTTGGGTGACTCATGGTGGTTGCCTCGGCTTTGGGGCTTTAAAAGTAGGAGCATTTCTACATTTTAGGCCGACCATTTTCTCATTCTAATTTTAATATCGACTTTCTTACTAAATGTTATGCTTCTGAAGTTTATAATCTTTAGCATCTACAGATGAATGTTGGAAATCATTGAGGATTTGTCGAGGAAAGGAGAGAGTATGTGAGAAAAACTGACATATATTCTTGCTGGCCTAGTAATTGATTAACACAGACACCCCAGGAAGGGTGCCAGAGGTACGAGTGTGGTCAAAAGAATGATGCCTTACTTGTAACTTTGTCCCTTTTTGATAGTGAAGCACTTGGGACTGTTGTTCGCAGTCTATGATGGGTTGCTCACTGGGTACAACAAGCACGCCTTTACCCAGGCCCACGAGTTTGGAACTTGGGAGTTCACCTCCCATTACAATCTCCCCCGGTCAATTGTGCTCAGTCCAACAGATGCAAGGGTTATACTGTAGTGGATTTCCTTGCTGTTGTTCTGGATTGATGGAAGGGTTTTTTTTTTTTTTAAGGTGGTCAACAACTCAACAACTGGAGTGTATATTTTCAAACACTTGAATTCCGTTCAAGGAGTCCAGTTCGAATGTTACTTGCCAGATTCATGGTTACCCTGGACCTTTTTTACCCATAGTTGCATGGGCCAAAAATCACAAATGTGGAGGAGGTCCAAGGTAAGCGATTCGTAGGGCAAGATTTCCAGCCAGCTGTAGTTGTACATGAAGGGGTGTTGGAAGAGGGAAGAGGCATTGGGCAAGAGGCAAGCTTATGAAGTGTTTGGCGGATATGATTGTTCTTTGTATTAAAAATTATCGCACGACGTCTATTCCAAAAATCAGATGTCCTGGTATAGGGCCGCTGCAACTTGGCTATTACTAAGAATGTCATATTGTCTGGGTACAGCTGGAACATCGAGGTCACAACGCCTGCGGGAGAAGAAAAAATACAGCTGCCATATTCTCTTCAATACAGTGAAGAATCTACCTTCAGTCTGGTAATTGACTCTTTTCCTCTTATTTTCTTTCCATTATAGAGGAACTTATTTTTAGATAAGGGCAATCGAAGCAAACATATTCTAGTTTCACCTAAGCGTGTCTAATGTAGCATTCAATTTACTATAGTAAATAGTAGATTCAGTTTCTTGTGATTTATAGTGTAGATGGATTATTTTTTTTGCATTCTACTTGTGAATCCTGCCAATTCATCGGGATGCACTTCACTTAGTGTAGAGGATTATAAAGAGGCCTTGAATTCCTGTTTTCATGTTTGCTACTTCATACTTGTTGGAACCCTGGCCAGTTTTTTTATTGCAGTTAACTGTTTTCACGATGTGTATTTATATTTTGATGAGCAAAATACCAAATGGACCATGTCATTGTTTTATGAGCCATTTATTTTTTTCATGGGTGCATGTTTATAATCTGATTGTTTTACACATCTACCTATTCAAAAGTTTCTTAAAATCTATCTGTCGTGGTTTTAACTTTCCCTATCCTGTAAATAGTTGTATTTTTGGAAGAAGGCATTGTTCTCTCTAACGCTTCATCCTGCACCATACCATAATTCTCCATTTCTAAAATTACCATTTTTGATCGAACTATTGCATTTCGGGCATATCATATGTATGCTTTCCTAGGTTTGCCAGAGAAGTTGCGACTGTCTTTTCTGTTATCCTCCCTGTGATGATGTGTATACTTTGCCAATGCTCGGGGTTGTAGAAAGGATAAAGGACCTGCCTTATAACCCTGTACAGACTTATCTCTTATTATTTAGTCAAGCAGTTAAGTTACTTTGAATATGCACTGGATATTCCCTACCACATAATTTTCTCAGATTTCTTTTGAAAACACTAAATTGCCTTTGTAATTTGGTCCCAGACGTAGCATTTAGTCCAGCCAGGACGAGGTCATTGCCATGTAGCAGTGGAAGGAGTCCAGAAGGGGTGGGGGTGGGTGGGGGCTACTAAGGCAGAGGGCTGGGATATAAACGGGTGCTTTATTTTCAAAAGGATGGCGGGGGTTGTGGGAGAGAGAGGCTACTGTACATTTGGGGGCCGTGCAGAAGTTGTCCTGATGGCTGGTGTTTGCTTCGAGTAGGCTTTATGGGGTCGGTGAGTACAGTTGTCAGGGAGTTGCCCATGGGTGAAGGGTGAGACAAGGGGAATGGTTGTGCTGTTGAAATTTGGGAGGCAAGAGAGAGACTTTTGATACCATATAATGTATGCTGGAGAATAAGAAAACATTTTCTCCATTTAAATTTTCAAGTATAGTTGATTTAAGTGTAACAGGCGTATGTTAATGGAAGGGCTAATTAATGAGAGTTAGATGGTTTCTTTGGAGCTATGATGTTAGTTGAAGGAGATAAGGAAACTTCCTTCATTTGACAAGTTTTTAGGAAGGTGAAAGTAGTAAAAAAAAAATATTGCCGCACTGGAAGGCTGAAAATACTTTGTGAGCTGCGCATTGTCAGAGTGGAAAAAAAGTAAAATTTTTGGTATTTTGCCCTTTTTGTCCGCATGAGATGACAATCACAAGGTAGCCGTACAAGGAATCAATTGAAACACATGTGTCGTTATCATCCTTGTTCCTTTGTCGCTCTGAATCTTTGTGCCAAACGATGAGATTACTGATATCTTGAAGGGCGAAGTTTCCATGCCCTTGAAAAAGTATTGATATATATATATACATATATATATATATGTGTGTGTGTGTGTGTGTGTGTGTGTGTGTGTATCTCGTAGCTATTTAAGCTAATTTTATTTAGAGATAATGCCATAGATTTTCATTTTGTCTGCTGTTTGTTAATGATTGAATATGATTACGAATTGGCTGGACTTACTAAATGCAGTGATGCCTTTGTAGGAGGAAAACTTTGACGGGGAACTGCCAGATAAAGTCTCTAGAATTGATGGTGTGTTCTATAACTACTTCAGCATAGGTACGCCATTTAGACATAGTTCTGTTATTATTTCATTGCGACTATGTTTTTAGTGTAGCTTAGCCATCATGTATCGATGTCATTATGGTGTTTACACTCAAAAACTACTTAAACTTAGACAAAAATTATGGAGGAACGAAACAGTTGCATATGGATTTGTGACATATGTCATTTCTCCTTCGGAAAAACTTACAAACCATATGTATTTCGCTCAATATTTTAATGTGATGTTTTCACCAGATTAAGTTCTGACCCATTGAAGTCTTTTAATCTCCAATAATTATTCATTTTCTTCAATACTTTTTTGTAGATAAGTAGTTCTTAATGTTGTCACTAAGCCACCATTTTTGCTAAAAAAATGCAATGGAATTGGCCATTCTTTGATAGTTTTGCTTGCCCTTGTTACCTCCAAATAATTGGGACATTTTGTCTGAGAAGAAGAGAATGAGGGCGAAAATGGCCGCCTAGAATTGTTTTCCATCTTCACATAACTGCAGTCATCATCTTGCCAGATTGATCATTTGATTTGTAAATTGGCTTCACTTGAAAGATATTTCTTAACTGCTCGGTTTGATTTACTGTTTTATTCCTTTTGAGAATCCTGGTCCTAATATAAACAAGAAAAATGTTCCCGTGGAACTGTATCTGTCCCAACCTGGCGACCATCAAATGGCAGATACCCAAGATTAATGTTTTTATGGCTTAACTGAGAATGAGTACCCTCTGTGGGATACTTTTTCCCTTTTTTTTACTTTTATTTATAATTATGCGGATATTCCATTCCTTTGGTTTCTTGATGTTGTTTTCTGTTGGAAGTGATCTTCCTTTTCATCGTTAGTTTCTGTAATATTCTGTTTATAATGCTTTTTCACGTCTACAGGTATTATTCTTCTTATCTAAGTATTAAAACCGATAGTGCACTCATAGTTCTTACCTTTTTCTATTTTATATAAGAATATAACTACTTACAGATCACATCGTCTTTGGGTCTGTAAATATTTTACCATCAACCACGTTTCGAGGCACATACTCCTTTTTATTTCTGATAGGAGTCTCAGGATAATGGCTTGAAACCGAGGACAATAGAGAAAACACACATCTAAGGAAGATCAGACTGAAATAGAAAAGGGGAAAAAAGAAGCAGGAAGAATAATTTCTTAGTATTAAATTATCCTGTGTCGTACCCCTTTGTGAGACTTTGTTGCTTTCTTACTGATTATGAGAAGGGCTAACAAATGTTTTCTATCCATACGACCAAGTTTGATAACTTAAAAACTATTGATGCCCATTACTTGTTGATTCCTGATTTCTGGTTCCATTGACATAGGAATGGATGCTCAGATTGCCTACGGGTTCCATCATTTGCGTAATGAAAAGCCATACTTGGCTCAGGGTCCTCTTTCAAACAAGGTACTTCTGTCCTGTAGAGCATATGAAAGAAAATGGCTTGGATTATTGCTTACTTTGTCTGAGACTAGCATTTGATGATACTTTATCCTCCATTGCCCTGGTCTTCTTTTGAGAATGGCTGCTTTCTTCCTCTCACAGTCTTAGCGACTTAGTTTTCTTACACTGGAAGCGTGACTCAGTAGGATTTATCTGTTTGAATTACAGTTGATCTACTCTGCATACACCTGCACGCAAGGGTGGTTCTTGACACCTTGCATTAGCAATCCGAGCTTGAGGTAAAGAGCATCTTCTCGTAGATTTTTCTCTTCATCCCACTTTTATTTTTTGCCTGAAGATATTTCTGGGCCAGAGGCTTTGAGTCCGTACGCATTGCTTAAATTATTCGGGTGATTATCTGACGGGGGTTTTTGGTTGTAGGTGAAAATATGTAACTTTGAATATGACTAAAAGATTTTGAAACTAGTGAACCGAGCGAGGAAGTGCATTTAGATTGACGTCTCTGGCTGTAAATTGTCAGAGCCACTGCTCAATCGGGGTCTAAATATAGTAGTTTTTTCGTTACTTATTGGCTTAAAAGTTGTGTAATGATTTTCAGCGTCATCAACTCGTCCATGCAGGGGCTTGAGGAATATCTTACGCCTTTTCATAAAGAGGGTCAACTGCTCAGACTGGGAGGAGATTCGGATTCCTTCAAGGTACACGCATAAACCCTATTCATCCCTTTAACTAGCTCCTTATTAACTTGACGCGCCTTTATTTCATGGAAGGCATCCATTGCACATCTTTTCTCAGAGGTTCTGGAATTTGTTTTCTGCAGCGTTAGGGCAATAGTGGCCTTGAATCTTCACAACTATGCTAGTGGGAGAAATCCCTGGGGCCATCCAAAGCCTGATTACTTGGAAAAGGTTCGTTTTTTTTTTTTTGTATAGAAATCCCAGGCCCATTATTTGCAGATGCCTCCAGATTCCTGCGCGTAGAATATCAAAGCTCTCATCTTTCTGTTTTCCCCTCTCGCCCAGAAAGGATTCGTTGAAGCCCATGTCGATGACGGCCTGCTCGAGATCTTTGGCCTGAAGCAAGGGTGGCATGCCTCATTCGTCATGGTCGAGCTCATTTCAGCGAAACACATAGCTCAGGTGACCACGATTCTTGTTACCGTGTGAGGAAACTCTTGCCACGTGGGAGTTCATCGTCAAGAACTGTTTTTTTCCCAGGCCGCTGCCATTAGGCTGGAGATCAGAGGCGGACGGTGGAGGGAGGCCTTCATGCAGATGGACGGAGAACCATGGAAACAACCCCTGAGCGAGGAGCATTCAACGTTTGTGGAGATAAAGAGGGTGCCCCATCACTCGCTGATGATAAATGGGGATTGAGGCAGCTACTTGCTCGTAGGATGTTCTACTGAAGGTGGTTAATGGTGTTTCGATGTCTGCATCTAGTTCTGGGAACAGGGAGATGGGTTCCTCTCTAGAATTAATATCGAACACAGAAAACTGAAAACTTCATTTCTTGGATGACCGCGCAGAATTATTTCATGAAATTGACCGGTTTATTGAGTTCATTTTAGGTCAATTCTGAAATGACTCTATTGGCCCGGAACAACCATGATCGATGGTCCTGGAGAAAATACTATTTTTTCATGTTTTAATGCATAAATCTCCGCGGAAAAAACATGGAAATAGTAAGCCGAATGCCAATGAAGATCGACATTAATGGCGCTCATGGACAGTAATGATGTAATTAATAAGAGGAAAGCGAGATTCTAAAGTCAACGCTTGGTGGATTCTACAGGATTAAGCCACGAACATTCTCAGAATCTCCTATTTTTTTGGAAAAATCTTTAACAATTCTGAAAGATCGACAGAGGCGGCTTGATTTATTTGGTGAATGCATGAACCGTAATGATGGTCAAATGCGGCCAGGAGGTGCGCTCCTTTCATCTCGGACGATCCGTTCTGGTCTCAGCGTCCACAGCCTCGTTGGCATGAAGGTGGAATAACAGAAAATTGCCGTTAGCAAAAGAAAATGGGTCAAAGAAGTTTTGCGCAGGTGGAAGTTGGCCCAGCCAGGGCGTTGTAGGAGTGCTTTCGTTTCGTCAGTCGACGCTCATCGTGGAGAAACAGGTTGGTCTACAGCGGTGGTGGAGCCGACGGCGAAGATTTCTCGGCGCCAGTCCAGAGTCAAGCGAGAGTCACCCCATTTCTTCTCCCTCCGCACCCACCGCTTCCCTTCTTTGGGTCGTCCCTCCGCAGGACGACGACCACGGTCGACGGGGAGCCGACCATAAAAATAGCGCCAGCCGTCGTTGCAGTAAAGAACTTCCTCCCGGCAGCTGTCTTACTTCTCTGTCCCCCTCCCGCGTCTATATCATCACCCCCTCCCCACTCTCCACTCTCATCCCCAACGCCGCGGCAACCATCATATCGGCGCTCCTCCCCCTCAATCGCTACTTTCCTGTAGGTGCTGTTGATCATCGAACGTTCTCCCGCCGGCGTGGTCGGGTAGGTTACCGGGCAGCGATGGCGGTAGGCGGGGGCGTCCGTCTGGATGAGGGCCCGGGATTCAACTCGTCGGTAGTGCAGCCCCAGGACATTGTGTGCTACTCTCCGACGTCAATCATCCCAGGCGGGATATGGCATGGAGAGAACCCATTGGATTTCTCTCTGCCTCTGTTCATCCTGCAGGTGGCTGTCGTGGTCCTCACCACCAGGGCAATGTACTTCCTCCTCAAGCCCTTCCGACAGCCGCGGGTCGTCGCCGAGATCATCGTGAGTCTTCTTCCCAGCCTCTCTCGCCCATGATTCCCGGATGCGGCCTGATCTGCTCTGGTCTTGTGGGTCAGGGGGGCGTGCTCTTGGGGCCATCAGTGATGGGGCAGATTCCCGGATTCGCCGACACTCTGTTCCCGCAGAGGGGGACGACTGTTCTGGAGACGATGGCGCACCTCGGCCTTCTGTACTTCCTTTTCCTGGTGGGTTTAGAGATGGACGTGGGCATGGTCAAGCGTACGGGGAGAAAGGCCCTGGTGTTGGCCGTCGCCGGCATGTTCCTCCCGTTCGTTATCGCCACCAGCGCCTCCTACTTCCTCGAAGAGAAGATGTCGTTCAATATGGACAAGCTGCCCTTCATGCTCTTCTTCAGCCTCACCCTCTCCACGACCGCCTTCCCCGTCCTGGCCCGCATCCTCGCGGAGCTGAAGCTACTCAACACCGAGATCGGGAGGATCGCCATGTCTTCCGCTCTGGTCAACTATTTGATCGGGTGGATACTGCTCGAGCTGACCGTCGGCCTCTCAGGCCCCACGGATCTCTACTCTGTGACGTCCATGTGGGTTCTGTTCTTCCTCATCGGTTTCGTGCTTCTCTGTTTCCTCGTCATCAAGCCGGGGATTCAGTGGATTGCGCGGCGAACCTTCGAAGGTGTGGAGGTAGGGGACCTCCACATTGGCATCATAGTGGTCGGCGTGATGGCCTGCGGGATGGTGGCTGACGCGTTGGGCATCGGCTCCATCTTCGGGGCCTTCGTCTTTGGGCTGGTGATCCCGAACGGGGAGCTGGCCGTCTCCGTGATAGAGAAGCTGGAGGACTTCGTCTCCGGTCTACTGTTGCCCCTCTTCTTCGCCACCAGCGGCCTGCGGACGAACATTTTCGCTGTGCAGGACCCCGGAACGGCTGTGAACATCCTCATCGTCGTCGCGGTGGCCAGCGTCACCAAGCTGGGTGTCACTATGATGGTCTCGTCCTTCTACGGGATGCCCTCCAGAGATGGCCTCTCCCTAGGGTTCCTCATGAACTGCAAGGGCATCATTGAGATGGTCGTCGCCAACATCGGCCACGACAAGGATATGATCGGCGAGGATTCCTTCGCGCTTATGGTCATCTCATCGGTGATCATGACTGCCGTCGTCGTCCCTCTGGTGACCATGGTGGCCCGGCCAGGCCAGCGTTTCCTGTTCTACAAGCGCCGGACGATCCAGCGGTCCCGGCTCGATTCCGAGCTCCGTATTCTGGCCTGCGTTCACACCAGCCGCAACGTGCCCGGCATCATCAGCCTCCTGGATTTCTCCCACCCAACGAAGAAAGCTCCGATCTTCGTCTACGCCCTCCACCTCCTCGAGCTCACCGGCCGGGAATCCGCCATGCTGATAGTCCACACCGCAGGCCAGGGCCTGGGAGAGCACGGCACCAAGAGTGCCGGTCATCTGCAGGGCCCGTCGGGTCAGATTATCGGCACCTTCGAGAGCTACGAGCAGCAGGCCGACAACGTCACCGTGCAGCCCCTCACCGCCATCTCTCCCTACTCCACCATGCACGAGGACATCTGCAACCTCGCGGAGGACAAGCGGGTCGCCCTCATCATCCTCCCTTTCCACAAGCAGCAGACGGTGGACGGCGGGATGGAATCCGCAATCCCTGCCGTTCGTGCAGTGAACCAGCACGTCCTCGCCCACGCCCCTTGCTCTGTGGGGATCTTCGTCGACCGAGGCCTCGGAGGGTCCTCGGGGAGCCTGTCGGGACAGATCGTCGCCAACCGCGTTGCCGTCCTCTTCTTCGGCGGGCCGGACTGCCGGGAGGCCCTGGCATACGCGCGGAGCATGGCGGAGCACCCAGAGACCGTCCTGACGGTGTACCGCTTCCTGCCCGCTTCCGTCTCCTCGACCTTCAAGGATGCCATAGAGGTTTCTGTGGAGGGCGACAGGGAGCGCCAGCTGGACGACGATTACGTCGATGAGTTCCGGCAGAAGACCGCTGGGAACCGGCGCATCAGCTATCTTGCGGTGGTGGTGAGCAACGGGGAAGAGACGGTGGCGACCGTCCGATCCATGGGCGGCAATTACGATCTGTGCATCGTGGGCAGAGGGAATGGTGTCGGGGCGCCGCTGACCTCCGGGATGATGGACTGGAGCGAATGCCCGGAGCTTGGGCCGATCGGGGACCTGATGGCGTCGTCCGACTTCGCGGCGACTGTATCCGTCTTGGTGGTGCAACAATACGTCGGTGCCTTGGGCGCCGGCGATGGAGGTGGATCGACGGAGGGGCCGAGGGATGGCGGCCGCCGGGTATCAAGCGCCATTGCCTTGCCGTGAGTTGCACTACTCCACACTGGCTTACGGCTGCCATGGGGCAGCGTTGGACAATTTTTTCTGGTACCCACGACGTTGGAGGGTCTCCAGTTTATGTTCCTGTAAATCTCGCTCCCACTCTCGACGAAAAGCATGTAACCTGTTAAGAATATTGACAAAGCAAGACAGGATATTTAAGAGAGATTGATAATTGAAGCAGTGGCGAAATGCCTTCTACATTCATAGATGGAGATACATACTGATACAAGGGAGACTGAGGGAGAAGTACACGAAATGGGGCTGAAACCTCCGCCCTAAAAGGCAGAGGGGAAGAGCTGCGACTCTAAACCCCTCTTCTTCTCCCTCACAACATATTGTCCCCTAAAGAAGGACAAACCCTAATATGGAAAATACTAAAATACCCCCTCTATTTTCTTAAGAAAACCCATCAATCACTATGGAACATTATCATCTTTATTTTCTGAAGAAGAAGACTCTCGACATCTGAAATACAAGAGTCAGGTCATTGCGCTGGCCCGCTTGAATCCGAAGACAGCTGCGATGGTCAGATCTGATGGTGTTGTCGAGGTTTCGGCTGTAGCTCTCTTCCCCAGTCCACTTCTCTTCTCTCCCCTTCTTATCCACTCGTGTCAGGTTTGAGGCTGTACTCCCTTTGTCCGCAGCCGCAGGGGGAGCCTTTGGGAAAGCCCGGTTGGATCTACGAATTAACCATTCAAATGACGCTAATTTTGCCTTCTTCAGGAATCAAGTAAGAGAGTTCAGATGTGGGGGGAATGGGACTCATGGGTGTCAAACCCTTAATTGGAGGGGGACGAAGAGACGATTTTCCTCATTGAGGATCATGCATTTGACAAGCTCTTCATCTAACGTGTCTGCAAAAGTATGATAAATTTACCAACTTAGCTTCTACGCAGAAACATGCATGATACGGGTGTTGGACAACAAAACAATTGGGCTCTGCAGTCAGATGGTCAACGACTTACTTAGGACACGATCATATGTCACACTATGGAAATCATGTAGACATATGACCTGAAGGACGTCCCGACTAGGACTCCCTGAGTAATGGAGTATGGGGAAAGCCACAAAAGTGGGAGCAAAGGCGTATATAAGAGGAAGCACCGAGACGCGACAATGGAAGTTAGATGACAAAAACCCTAAATATTTTGGTGAAGCAATGATTCACAAGACTGCTATATGAAATCGCATTAATCGCTACCTGGCGAACACTGAGTCGAGCGGAGAAACAATCGCAAGACGATGAGTGAGCGTGTACACGAAAGACCCTAAAATTTGCAAAATCTGCAAGAGAAGAAAGGTGAAAAAGGATCTTGACTGCACCAGGAATCCCACTCTTCTCTGCATGCAGAAACTCATGGGTGCTGGTCACTTTTGTCTCCCTGGTGCAATAATCTCTTCTGGTAACCTAGGGCCCTTTGCAGTGGTTATTATTTGTAATTTTTTCTCTTTTGTCGGGCAGTCTGATACGCATGTACTTTCAATGATGGAAAATAATTCATTCGGTAAACTTTAATATTTTCGAAATGATCGTCGATTTGAATATCAATGAATTTTTTATGAACAAATGAAGGTCTAACCTATCGATATATTTTCTGTGATTGAAGTAAATAGAAACCGGTCTTAAGTAGTTCGACAGTTAATACTGTCTTATAATGAAGAGAGTTCCAGGTGCGGAAGGGACGATGTATAATATATAGATAATGAAGAATATCAGATAAATCACCGACTAGTGTGGACCACCTCGACCTCCCTTTTGGCGCACTCGTGCGAAAGAGATCCGTTAGGATAGATCTATATACTCCAAACAATAAAGAGACGACCAAAGAGAGAATGAGGAGAGGAAGAGATAGACCGGAATCCACCCCTGCGGCAGCAGCGGCTAAATAAACAATACGCTAGTTCTGCCCATTAAGCTCACGTGCAGGTGAGTGTAAGGTTAAGCACCCTAACAACACAAAACAATAAACAAATTTAAAGAAAAGCAAAAGAGTTTCTGATGGGTCCCGTATCGCCCCCTCTGCTCAAGACAGTTGAGGGGCTGACACGTGCCCCAACATAGAAGCATGGACTGGTTGACTTTTCTGTTAGAAGATTTAAGACCCATTTGTGAAGCAAATGTGAAACTTCTGGCCAAAAATTGTGAGATCTCTCGATAAGATCCTTCGAAGAGGAAGAGTGTTTCTACGGAACAGAGGTATTCCAGGAAAATAATTGAAAAATCCAAAATTTTTAGGATGCTTCCTAGCAGTGGGAATTCTTCCGGAGACTTTCATTTATGGTGCTGCTTCAGCTCTGAATCCTTGTTGAAGAAGACAAGCTCCTGCCGAGGCGGCTAGGCATTAGAGCCATTGAAGTACCCTGCGTGGAGAACCAGCTTGGTAGGATGGATATGAAGGGGGCTGCGTAGGAGTCGTGGATGTCGGTGAGCTGCCGTTCTGAGCCAAGACCAGGGAGACGAAGGGAAGACAGAAGATTAATGGGGTAAGTTTCTCCATCAACGCAGCCACCAAGGATAGAAAACCAGGAGGAAGAGGAGAAGAAGAAGATGTGTTCGACCACATAAATGAGAAATAACTTAATGAAAGTTTTTGAGAAACAAAAATAAACCGAACTTCAGCTATTAGTGGCCATGGAATATCGATTCCATGCCAGTGGAAGGAGGAATGCTCGTTTTGAATAGAGTGGAGGACAATTATCTGCAAAATTTAAGCATAAAAGGGCTAATTTTGGAATTATTTTTTTATCCGGTATAAATATTTTGTGCCATTTTAGGGTATTTATTTTTAATCTTTTTCGTCCCAAGTTTCTTGATAATTTGGGAGAAGGTGGCAAAACCAAAAGGTGTTGAGATAGAGAGGATTGAAGTAGGCGTTGGATTTAATAAAAAGAAATCGTGTGTGTGTGTGTGTGTGTGTGTGAGAGAGAGAGAGAGAGAGAGAGAGAGAGAGAGAGAGAGAGAGAGAGAGAGAGAGAGAGAGAGAGAGAGAGAGAGAGAGAGAGAGAGAGAGAGAGAGAGAGAGAGAGAGAGAGAGAGAGAGAGAGAGAGAGAGAGAGAGAGAGAGAGAGAGAGAGAGAGAGAGAGAGAGAGAGAGAGAGAGAGAGAGAGAGAGAGAGAGAGAGAGAGAGAGAGAGAGAGAGAGAGAGAGAGAGAGAGAGAGAGAGAGAGAGAGAGAGAGAGAGAGAGACCAGGCTCGGAAGGTGGACACAATATAATATTTTGATTGTATTTTGAATATATCAAATGTTTAATTTTGTTACAAAAACCAAAGAACGACAAAAAGGTTGACAGAAGCATGCAAACAAAGACAAAGGGGATCTCCAAAGAAAAATACTCAACTAGAATAAACATCTCAATGAGAGAGAGTTCACAACAAGACTCGAGAACATGCAACAAAAGTGAAACATAGAATGAGGATTAAGAAGGAAGAGGAGAAAAATGGCATTGCTGATCTGTGTGCCTTCTACTCTATTTGTGATTGTCACGATCAACGTCAAAGATAGAAACTTCCTATCCTTTGCTCTGATGATGGCGCTCCGTAGGAAACAGTCAAATTTGACCAAGTTTAACATATATCCCCTTTGACTGAAATAGTGGAGCACCGAAAAGATCAATCATGATGAATCCTAATAAACTACTGATAGAAATAAAAAATGTCTTGAGGTAGTAGCTTAGTCATCATGTCAACTAGGTTCTCATGGGTGCTTATCTTGTACAAATCTCCTCTTATGGATATGTCATGTACAAAATGATAACATATATCAATATGTTTTGTGTGTTCATGAAACATTTGGTCCTTTGAGAGATGGATAACACTCTGACTATCACAAAATAGATTGATTACTTGCGCATCATCATATAATTCACTGAAGAAATCCTTCAACCAAATGCCTTTATTTTATTGCTTGTGTATTAGCCATGCATTCAGCTTCAGTGGTTGAAATTGTTGTAGTAAGCTGAAGCGATGCTTTCCATGATATGACCGTCTCACCAAATGTAAACAAGTAACCAGTATGAGACCTTCTTTTATTGAGATCTCTAACAAAGTTAGAATCCACATAGCCAATAATCTTTCTAGAAGATTTTTCAAAATAAAGACATGTATTTGAGGTTCCTCACTAGAATCTAAAGATCCATTGGACAAGTTTCCAATGATCTTTTCTAGGATTTTCCATATAACGACTCACTAGACTTACAACCTGTGAGATATCATGTTAAGTGCAGATCATTGCGTACATCAGGAAACCAACCACAAAGGAGTATAGAATTTTAGTCATATACTTGATTTCTTCTTTTGTTTTTGGAAAGAGTAAAGTTGAAAGCTTAAAGTGTTTGGCAAGAAGAGTTTTGACTGATTTTACTTTCTCCATATTAAAACAACATAGTATTTTCTCAATATATCCTTTTTTGCTTAAGGACATAATTCTTGCAACTTGATTCCTTTTTATCTCCATTCCCAAGGTTCTTATTATTGCTCCTAAGTCTTTCATTTCAAACTCTTGGCTAAGCTTGTGTTTAATATTTTAAATATCTTATATGTCCTTAGCAGCTATCAATATATTATTGACATATAAAAAGAGATAGATGAAAGATCTCGAGGATTTTTTAAAGTAAACACAATAATCATAGTGGCTTTGACTAAAGCCCAAAGTTGATATAAAGGAATTAAACCTCTTATACCATTGTCTAGGTGACTGTTTTAGACCATAGAGAGGTCGGTTGAGCTTGCAGACTAATTTATCATGTATAGTGTCAACAAAGCCCTCTTTGAAGCATATAGATCTCCTCTTCAAGTTCTCTATGGAGAAAAACTATTTTGACATCCATTTGTTCAAGCTCATAGTCATTATGAGCAGTTAAGCTAAGGATGGCACAAATGGAAAAATATTTGACCACATGAGAAAATATCTCATTATAGTCAACCCTATAAACTTGACTGAAACCTTTTGCCACTAGTCTAGCTTTGTACCTAGGTTTTTCAACTCCAAGAATGCCCTCCTTGTGCTTATAAACTCATTTACAATAAATAGGATTTTTGTTCCTTGGAAGCTCTACCAAGTCCAAAGTAGAATTTCTCCTCAATAATTTCATCTCCTCATGCATTGCATATACCCACTTAACTGAGGCATTAGAGTGAATTGCTTCTTCAAAAGAAGCTGGTTCATCTAAACTATCAATTTCTTTAGCAATGGCCAATACATATGTCACATAGTCTGCGTGTGCATATCTCAACAGAGGTTGAATCTCTCTTTGAGATTGATCCCTAGCAATAGAATAGGTCTATTGTTGCATTCCAACACCTTGAGTAGAAGAAGGAGGTGAGATAATTGCCATAGCACGTTATTATATCTCGTGGGGTACCCTTGAGGACAAATTTGAAGTTTCAATATCAACCTTTTGATTCACCGTGGACAGTTGTGGAGCATCTGTTTTTTGGCTCATACTAGGTGGCTTCATAGTGGCCACCTCATCGAAAAGGACACCTCTACTATTTATAATCCTTCAATCCTCAAGGTGGTATAATTTATATCCTTTTACTCATGCTCTAAAACCAATAAGAATACATTTGATAGAATGAGGCTCAAGCTTACCAGTATTTATGCAAGTATAGGCAAGACAACTAAAAATTTGAGAGCAGAATAATCACCAGGAGAGCCAGACCAAACTTCTTGAGTAGTCTTTTTCCCGATGGCAAGAAAAGGAGATATGTTAATGAGGTACACTACCATATTTGTTGCCTCAACCTAGAATTGTTTTGGTAAAGAAGCATTTGATAGCAAATAATGAACTTTTTCAAAAATGGTTCGATTCATTCACTTTGTTACACCATTTTACTGTAGTGTGTGCCGGATTGTGAGATGTCTCAAGACGCCTTCAGATTTTTAGAAATTTTGAAATTGATTTAAACAATATTCCATCCCATTATCAGTTTGTAGAACTTTAATAGACCAACCAATTTGCTTCTCTATCATTAATTTCCATTCTTTAAAATGATGAAGTGCCTGAGATTTATTCTTCAAAAAATAAACCCATACCTTTCTTGAGTAGTCATCAATGAAAGTCAACATATATGAGGCTCCTCCATGTGATGAGACACTTGACGGCCCCCAAATGTCTAAATGCACATAGTCTAGAATTTTAGTAGATTTATGTTGAGCTACTAGAAAACTAAAACAAACTTGTTTTCCATATAGGCAGTGTTCACAGAATTCTAAACTATTTGATTTCATTCCATCAAGTAGTCTATGTTTACATAATTTAACCATTCCTTGCTCACCCATGTGTCATAGCCACATATGTCATAATTTAGTAGTATCTTCTACAAAATGTGATGAGCTAGCCAGAGCCACATCACATGTAATAATATTACTTTCGAGAATATATAAATTTGCCATCTTTCGATGACCTTTTAATATAATCAAAGAGCCTTTGAAGACTTTAAGAATACCTCCTCCAATAAATTTGTATCCTTGAGAATTCAATGTGCTAAGAGATATAAGATTTCTCTTCAGCTCATGGACGTATTTGACACTGCTCAGAGTACGAACTTTGCCATCAAATATTTTGATGGAAACATTCCCAATACCCTCAACTTTTCAAGATGAGTTATTTCTCATCAAAATGATGTCAACTGTAGATGAAATAAGTGAAGTAAATGCCTCTCGATTGAAGCATATGTGAAAGGTACAAGCGGAATCTAGAACCCATTCTCCTGATGCACTTGATTCACATTATGCCATGGCAAGAATTTGCCAGAATCAAGAGATGGGGTTATATTTGCAGCAGGTTGATCATACAAGGTAGGCTGATTTGTGCTAGAGGTTTCCCTCTTCATCTTGTTTTGAAGTTTGTAACATTTTGATCTAATGTGACCATTCTTTTTGTAATAATTGTAACTTTTGTGAGGATGGCATGACTTAGATCAACTTTTTGAAGTATTTTTCTTTCTCTGAAGATCACGTCCTCAGACGACAAGGCCTTTAGCTTGAGAAGAGGTAGCCATCTCCGAGAACTTGCTCACGCTTTCCTTGGATGAGAGAGCTTCATAAATAGTCTTAAGGGATAGACCTTTAGACCCATAAAATAGAATATCCCGAAAGCCCAAAAAGGATGGCGGCAGAGCAAATATTCTCTTTAATTAACATATTTGCATCAAGAGCTTCAAGTTCTGTCATAATATCCTTAAAAGTGACTAAATGGGATCCAAAGAAGTACCTTCCATCATCCATAGGCCGAATAGTTGTTTCTTGGCGAGATTCCTTCGGGTGACGGTTTTAGTCATACGTATCTCCTCAAGGCTTGACCATAACTTATGAGCTTCTATCTCCTTTTGAACGTCCTAAAGGATGTCATTTGAGAGATGAAGTTGTATTTGAGTTAGAGCCTTTCGATTTACCATTTTGTTCTGATCCTCAGTCTATGAAGCAGGCATTGTTGTAGAAAGAGCATCCTCCAGATCTAGTTGCGTAAGAACTACCTTCATCTTGACTTGCCATAGCATGAAGTTTGTCTTCTTATCGAGTTGATGAAGTTCCACCTTTTCATTGATGCCATTAAACCTTCCGCGAAGAAGCTCTTATACTAATTTGTTACAAAAACCAAAGAACGGCGGAAAGGTTGACGGTAGCGTGCGAACAAAGACAAAGGATCTCCAAAGAAAAATAATCAACTAGAATAAACCTTTCAATGAGAGAGAGTTCACAACAAGACCAGAGAACAGACAACGAAAGTGAAACGCAAAACGAGGATCAAAAAGGAAGAAGATAAAAATGCAATGCCGATCCGTGTGCCTTCTACTCTATTTGTAACTGTCACGATTAGCGTCAAAGACGGAAACTTCTCCTCATTTGCTCTGATGATGGCGTTTTATAGACAGCGTTTGAGGTACATTTAGTGGTCGTTTGGCTGTACTGGATCGTTGGTATTGATGAGTTCCGAAGCGTCGTTATTATCTGGGCGTCTGCGGCTGTTGATATTCTTGGCAACTATCCGTTGTTGAGCGGTGTCGTTACTTTCACAGGCGCTCCGCAAGAAACGGTCAAATTTGACCAAGTTTAACAAATTTCCTGCTATACATAGACATCGATCGATTACAGTGGTCGATCTCGACTGGTTGTCAGTCAGTAGTTACATGATGGGAAAAGAAAAAAATCACTGCCTACCCCCCCGTCTGAGCAACTTCGGGGGTTGCGGCCTCCGGCGAGGGTTCGATTGTTCCGATCTCCGATGAGGTGGAGGGCCTCCCTTCCTCCGGCGGAGGATGGGTCATGAAGGAGTGGACGGAGATGCTCAAGGGACTCTGCGACCCGTCTGTCAGCGCGGGCGTCTCCGCGGCAGCGCGGCAGCTCTCGTTGTCGCACCCTTTCTTACTTCCATTCTCCCCTCTGAAGGCTTGAGAGCTGAGGTCCTTCTGGTCGAAATATTTTCCCCAAGCCACCATTTTGTCCCAGATGGACCCCCTCGAAGCCGCAGACTTCAGTTCGCCCCAGTTTTTATACACGAAGGAGGCGAGGAATATTAGGAGACACAGGATGGAGACGGCACCGGTGATGAGGAAGAGGCCCGCGAAGCTGCGGAAGGAGAGCCTGCTGGAGTTAATTGCGTCAGCTTCGGCTTTACAGTTGGACTTCTTCTCCAGTCTCTTCGACTCTATATCCCGCAGCTTGTTTCCCTCTGTTATGTTTAAGATCGCCCTCGAAACTTCCGGCACCAGAGGAGACCCTCTGGCGAACGCCTGTTCATATGGAAACAAAGAAATGAAGGATTGACATCAGATTATGAAGACGGGGAAGACGTGAAGGGAACGGAGAAGCAGTCAGTACTCACAAATCCGAATCCATCCGTCTTGTAGATTGGCCCGATCATTAAGAAGCGGGAGCAGTGCTCCGCCAAGAAGATATTAATGTAAGGGATCTCGTCGAATATAGCTGATACCCCTCCGTTGCGGCTACCTTTGGAAAGGGCATCCGCATACTGGGATACGCTCCCATAGGGCTTTAGCTTGGACTCGTCGAATTTCTGCCGCATCAAGAGGCCCTTCACGAAGGAACCTTTATGGTACCCGACGAAGTCTCCGTTCTTCAGGAGCTCATTGACGCTGGCTACCGTCGGTTGCAGCTGTTGCACCGTGAGCATAGAGGTCAGACTGGCCGTGTAACTGGATGCTAGAATGAGGACGACGAAGACCCATACGGTCACGACGAAGCGGGAGAGGTTGCTCTCCACTCTTTCCCCTGTTTCAATCCAAGAGACCACAAGACCACGTTAGGCGCATCGTGAAAAGGTTGCAAAGAAAACAAAAGGATCCAGGGGCCTCAGACGGAACTGTGCGCATGGACTATGGTGGAGAAGGCAAAGTAGAAGATGACGCCCATCTGCTGAGCGGGAGGGCCTCTGAAGTCATTGTTGATCCTGTGCTCGATCACCCACACCACGAACCCTGTGAAGAAGAAGAAAGCCATGCTCCCCAACCACAAGTCCGTCGTCAGCGGCTTCAAGAACACCCAGGGATTCTTGTTCTGGTTCTTCTTGATGGGGACGATCATCCCCACACCAGACTCCGTATAGGGCAGCGTGAAGTCTGCGTACTGCGATCTGTTCGCCACGATCGTCATGTCCCCGACGAAAGCATCGACTTCCTGTTCACAGGCCTTGGTGGGTCAGTCGATCACTCCAGTGGTGGTGCAACTTTAACAAAGATGAGCCCCAGAGACTGGCGTATTGGTGCAGTGATATGGCTTCTCATTAATCACATGGTAATCAGCTCTACTTAGTCTCTTACCTCTTTATAGATGAGCTCAACGAGCTGATCATAACCTCCCGTTTCTTCTTGAGTGTCCTTGGGCGTATAAGTGTAACTGTCTGAGCGGTTCAGCCATCTCATCACAGAATCGAACACGTCGATACTGAAGCCTGTCACGTTGTCTCCGTCGACGTTGACGAACTCCTTGAACCCCGTCTTCATCGGGACGGCGATCCGCAGCTTCCTTCCCCACGTCGGGATCTGCCATCCCTTCGGAGCAAGTCTGGAGCCGCCCGGCCAGACCACGTCACGCAGAATCTTTCCCAAGTCCGAAATCGAGGTGTTGGCTGTCGAGTTCAGGCGGGGTTGGACTCCGTGAGTTGGTGTCCAGAAGCCGACTTCCCTTGACTTGCCTCCGACGACGTTCACCAATTGAAATATTGAGGACTGTAGCTGTCCATTCACCAGCCGGAACTCACCGGTCAGCTTCCTAAATTTTGTCTTCAACAGAGCGTCTAGAAGATGAGGGCCCGTCAGAGAGAACCCCAGGGCGGTCAGGTCTGTTATTCGGCTACCCCGAGCCACCGGTTTCTGAAAGCTGGCTGATTCTGTGAGTCCCTTCTTCTCCACAGCCAGCGCCATCGCCCAGGCCGCGTCGTACGCCCACAGAGCGTAAATGCTGATCTCGGGGACGTTGACATCGTCGGGGTTCTCTCGTTGGAACCTCATCTTCCACCTCGCGGTGAAGTTGCGGAGCTCCTCCGTCTCTGGCACATACGGCTTCAAACCGATCACCCCCTTCATGGCCTCTACAACCGAGGGATCCATGGTTCCTACCATGTCCGTCATCACGTCCGTGGTGATCCACACGTACCCCTCGGCCATCATCCCCAGCTCCTTCGCCTTCAAGAAGAGGCGAGAGCCGAGTTCCGAAAGCATGTGCACAACAAAAACCCTGGTCCGCAAGTCATTCAGACGTTTCAACTCGTCGACGATATGGTCGTTGCTCGCCGAAGGGGGGATGGCGCTTCGGTTTGTCACCCGGGCGTCGACGCCTATGAGAGCGTCAACGAGGTAAGGGAGGAAGCCGGTGCCGTACTCGGTGTCCTCGTAGATGGGGACGACTTCCCTCCATCCGAAGGCCTTCACGACGGAGGCGACGGCGTTCACCTGAGAGGAGCTATTGAGCGCCGCCCGGACGAAGTACGGCGAACGGGACGGTGACAGATAAGGGCTTGTCGCCGAGAAGGAGACGATGGGGACGCGGGTCTTATTGCCGAGGTCGAGGACGAACCTTGTTTGCACCGACGTAAGCGGCCCTATGATCGCGTGCACTCTTGTGTTCTTTATCAGGTCCAGGGCTGCATCACAGAGAGGTCGAGCTCCGTTAAATGTGAATCCAATCGATGAGCAGGCGGTAATGCCGACGGATGAAGCGTGAGAGGGCTTCCATGGACCGTCCATGGACCGTCAGACTGACGAGGGGTGAGGGGGGTGATGAGGATGGAGGAGAGTTGGAGAGAGACGAGGGATATGGACCAAGTCCGAAGGAATCAGTCCTTGTCGACGTCTAGACTTAGCCGGTATACTGGCATGGGTGACTAGTGTGGCCATTGAGGGTTTTGTCCGCACTGTTTGCTGGTCCAGTCAACAACATTAAATAAGCAGCGCCTAAACGTGGTGTCCTCGTCAATTCTTTCTTGCCTTAGGGACATTGGAATCGGTCAAACTCGTCAAGAAACCAATCGAGCGGTTTTAAGATCCGAGGGGCCCGAGAATAAACAGTTTTGTGGGCGTTGCTATGGAAGAAACTTGAGAGGGATTGAAAGGATCGGACTGCATGGAACTCTTGCCGGATTCCGATCGAACACAGGTTGAACAGTAGGCGGATTCTAAGAAGAACTGTGCCGTGGCCTCAGCTCTGTTTCTTCCCAATATCCCCCAATTAACCCTCTCTATCTCCCTCCCTCCCTCCGTCCTCTCTCTCTCTCTGTCACACACACACACACAGAACTGAGGTTCGATTACCGAGCGGGAAACGACCATATGAGTGTGGGAGAAAAGAGAGCCGATGACAGAATCAACAATTCTATAAACCCAAGAAGAATGAGGGGGATTCGGGCTAGTCAAGGAACAAGTTCTCGGCGTACCGGCAGACGCCGCGCCGACGACGTCGTCGTGGGAATTCCTGGTGTGGAGAACCAGCCTCGTCTTGAAACTGCCGTGAGCGGCGTAGAAGTCTTCCACCGCCATCGCCAGGCTCAAGTTGAACATCCTATCCCCAAGAGAATTCTTGTCTAGATTCAGAATTGCCCCAACATGGACCGGCGTCGGAGCCGTTCTCTCCGCCAACGCGACTAGGTGGTTCGTGAAGGACCAGAAGCAGAAACAGAGAGCGGAGAAGAGGAGAAGACGACCCGGGTTCCCCATCTCCGTTTATCAGCGCATCATCTAATGGGAGATGTTTACTGGAAAGGCGGAGAGAGCTGGGGAAGGGGGAAGGTGTTGAGAGTCGTGTGCACGCGGAAGCTTGCTTGGACGAAGAAACGCAGAAGATTGAGGGAGAATGAGAGACTTGTTCTCTCCACACAAGTCTTCACAAGAGAGAGGGAGAGAGAGAGAGCTAGATCTTGAAGAGCGTAAATCAGAGAAAGAAACAACTCTGTTCGGTCTATATTGAAATAAATCTTTACAAGTGCTTAAATAGGCCAAAACAAGGAAAGAGAAATTCCTACTTTAAAGGGATAACATGTGGTCCTCCTTTGAATAGGACCACTACCAAGGAGTGGTCCCCATGAGAATAGGGCCACTCCTAAAAATCCTCCCCGTAAGGAGGAGAAGGGGAGAATAAGTCAGCAAAAGGGGCTGACACATCCTCCCACATAAGGGTTGCTGAAGCGTCAGCCAGGAGGACGTCGAGCGGAGACCCTACGACGGGCGCAACGGGGGAGAGGCCGCCTTGGGGGACCGTTCTTATATACAGCCGCAGAGGTTTACCTAAAAGTGAAAAAACAATTATTATCTCCGTCAAAATAGATGTGCAGGTTCTTATCAGGGATGTCGATGTTTCCATGAGCCCGAAGCCCGACCTTATATGATTCGGGCCGGTTTGCCCATAGACAGCGATCCGGCCCGAAAATCTGTAAAGCCCAGAACTCCTCTTCTTCTTCTTCTCTTCCTCCTCCTTCTGCTTCTACTTACCCATTAACAGGACCAAATGGGAAAAATATCATTCATTGGACCGAAGAGGGCTAAAATATGCCACTTTCGGCAGGGCCCGGGCTGGGCATCAAAGCTGGTTTCCGGCTCAGGCTTTAACAACCCTTCCTATCGTTGACTGCCTGAAGAGAGTCCCCGCGAGGACTCTCATCCAATCTTTGACATCAACCGGCGCTGGGCGTTTGACCTGGAGATTTTTCTCCTGCCGTGGCCTGTCCGAGCTCAAGGAAACTTCCCGAATCCTGACACCCTGGAGACCTCGCGTTCACTTGCTCGGATAAGGCCAAAAGACGTGAATAATGGGGTGTATTCCCTAACTCAACGAATTTCGTGGGCGTGATGATATTCTGAAAATATGTAGTTCATATGCAATTCTTGAAGGGAAGAGTGACGGAGAACAGCCATAAAATTCGCATGGCCTCTCCGGGAGAGCGCGGAATTCAACGGGGACTCCATCTGCACATCATGTGGGTGGGGGGGGTCACGTAAGATCGAGGTCAGCTCATATGGTCTAGGACTTCGTTTCCTTCTCATAGAATGAGACGGGCGGAGACACGGTGGCAGGGGCTGATGTGCTTCGATTCGTTGCCCGAGGGGGAAGGAATGGCCCAGAAGCCTCGCGGAATCCTCCCGCAACGCTGCTGGGCTGGCTTGTTTGTTTTCTGGCTGCAAAATTCGACCTAACGCGATGGTGGTCCCCTGCGAGTATTTTTCCAGAATCCTTAGGTCCAGCTGGGAGAAGTACAGCTTGATGATCGTCTGGAATGGGGAGATTAGTCCACCGATTTACTGCTGGAAGGGGAGCGGGGTTGGGCCGATGTCAGACGAAATGGAAACATATTCTTCGTTCTCTATCCTCAGAACTCGCTTTGATCCGTCGTCCTTGCAGAGTGTATACTACCATGACTATACAGATGTAAACTTGTCGCGTGATCAGTTTTAAGAATGAGAATGGGTTGCGCAAGCCACCCTCTTTCAGAACGGGTTCCTCATTTTCCTAAATAATCATATGCTTATCCAATACATTACGTCAAATTAATTATTACCGTGGGATAGCGGAAATCATGCAATGAGAGCAATTCCGCGTAAAGAATGAGGAATTTAGATCGACGAATTTATACGCTCGTAACAGCATACCCTGATAAGACTGACGAATTCAGATTACAGCATAGCAGAAATTAGTCGTCTGTCAGAAAATGGTAGATCGAGACATCTGAATCATATATAATAATCTGAGAGGCTTGGTGGTGTAAAGATTAGATAACGATAATAACCTACACTCAAACGTTCACAAACTTGAAGATCAGGCTTAACTTGTTTTTACCAATAAAAAAGAACCATAAATTAAAAGTTTCACACATGACGATATTTTACAAATTTAAGCAAGTGAATGGGCGCCGATACGCAATATTTTAAGCTTTTTGTTTCTATTATTTGTCGATTTTATATAATTGAAAATGAGCATCATACAAGCAGAGTAACCGTCCTATTGACGTCCTCGTCGTAGCTGGAATGAGGAAAGGTGAGAGTTACAGCAGCTGAGACAGCGGATCACCCCATCCCCTCTTAATGGCTTATAAAGCTATAGCAACTCCGGCGCCGGATCCTCCGTAAGACTTTTCTGCACCTAATCCGAATGAGACTTCTCTACAATTTTCCACACGCTCACGTGCCGATGGCGGTAGAACCATCATCATACGGAGGCCCTCCCTCTACGCTTTCACGTCAACTCGTGCCACTCTGGGAGGCTGCTTACGTTAAGCACCACACACTGCGTATCTTTCCCGATTTTGGGGGCTACTAGCACGGTGGAAGGAGGTGAACTAACCGATACTCCACCGCCCCAAGACTCCGTCGTTGGATAGTCGTTGACTGAGGTAATGCCACAAGAACAAACCCATAAGTGCTGACGCCATCGCCCCAGGAACATTCAAAGCGCACGAAACCAACCGGCAACTTCAGTCGAAGGTTGGCGGAGTACGCCGGAGAGGAAACTATCCAGAAAGTCCTCAGAACTCTCGCCTGCCCTCTCCCCTAAGGCCGGGATTTTATGTCTCGCTTATTGCAAAGTTGTTACTTGCCCACAGTCAGCATCGATCTCCGGAAACGTTCCAGTTTCACGCGGGAGTCAAGCTCACCAAACGCTGCATTTCAATCTAGAGTGCATGCTTTGAACAGCAGAAAGTCTTCTACTGACTAAACTAGCTTGCCTTCCATTCAACGGCA
>CM046541.1:4935146-4975146 GCA_024713555.1 Spirodela polyrhiza
CCCTAAAGCCGTTGTTTACTCTGTGCTCCAGCACCCAGACGATGGCCCCCGTGACGACGAAGAAAGCCCCCGCCATCAGCCAGAGCTCCAACACCATCGGCTTAAGGAAGATCCAGCCATTCTCTCCCCGCTGGTTCATCACCGGCACCACCATCGCGACGCCGCGCTCGGTGTAGGGGAGTGTGAAATCGATAGACAATGACCTGTCGTACGTTATTGTGATGTCCCCAACGACGGCATCGAATTCCTGTCACATAATCTACCGGTCAGGCTTCCTGAACGAGGACGATCAGAGTGAAAAAGGATCGGCAGTAGCTTCCCGACCTGAAGGGCGATCTGATTGACCAGACTGTTGTAGTCTCCATCGTACGGAACGTACTCCAAGGGGAGGGCATACGGCAGTTTCTTCACGGCCTCCTCGAACACCTCTATCACGAACCCGCTTGCGATAGTCTTGTTGGTCGACGGATGGTATTCCGCCTTCATTATCAAGTCGAACCCGGATTCCTTGGGGATGCCAACCCTCATCTTCTTCTCGCCGACTGGTTCTTCCCAACCTCTGGGCACGACAATGGTCTCGCCAGGCCAGATGATGAACCCGAGAGTCTCTGCCGAAGTGGACTTCTCTCTCCGGTCACTCAAATCCAAATGCCTTGACAACCCCCGTCGTGGCGTCCAGAACCCTACCTCCCGTTGGCTTCTGCCGACCAAGTTGACCACCTCGTACGCTGTTGCGCGCAGTTCCCCGTTGATCAGAATAAATTTTCCGCTTAGCCCCTCGAATGTCGTCTTTAAGATGGAGTCGAGAATCTCCGGGCCGGCTTCGGAGGTCCCCAGATGCGCCATGTCGCTGGAGGTGTCGGCGGTCTCCATGACGGCAGAACGGTCGGGCACCACTTCTAGAGTCTCCGCCACCATTGCCAATGCCCAAATCGTGTCGTAGGCGCGAAGCCCAACGGTGGTAGGCTCGGATAAGAGGTTGTCTGGATTGTCAAGCAGGGAATTCCTTCTCCATCTTTTCTTGAAGCCCTCTAGGGCCTTCGATCCGGGAATATAAGGCTTCACGGCGATTACCCCTTGCATTGAGTCGACAAAAGCAGCATCCAGAGAATCCAGTGGCCCGGCCAGCCCTTCGGTTATTATCCAAGCGTACCCTTCGCTCATCATTTCCGCCTCCCTCACTAGAGGGAAGAACCGAGAGCCGAGAGACGATCCCATGTGTACCACGAACACCCTGCTCTGCATCGTTTTGAGCTTGTAGAGGTCCTTGAGGATCCCTTCATTTGAGGCCGTCGGGGAGACAACGAACCTGTAAGGGACCCGGGCTTCGACTTCTTTTAGGGCGTCGAATAGACAGGGCATCGGGCCAGCCCCGTAATTCGTGTCTTCGTATACGACCACGACCCTTTTCCAGCCGAAAGCTCCGACGACGGCAGCAATGGGCTTAGCCAGATCTGCGTCGTTGGGCGCCGCCCGGACAAAGTAGGAAATTTCCTTCGGAGAGACGGAGGGGCTTGTGGCAGAGAAGGAGACGACCGGGACGCGGGATCGGTTGCCGAGGTTCGCTAGGAACATGGCCTCGTCGCTGGTCTGCGGTCCCACTATCGCTTGAACTTTCTCATTCTGCATCAGGTCAATGGCTGCAGTTCCACGAGAGGACAGAAAATATACCGATCAGAAATAGCCGAAATTTCACGGAAATCCCCAGACTCTGTAGACAAAGTCAACAGTCTGCTGGAGAAAGTTCTCATTGTCAGAAATTTCGTGGCAACTTCCAGAAGAAAGAAAAACGGATGAAGAGCGGAAAACTGATGTTATATCGATAATATACCATGCTATCAACAAAAAATCTATTTACTGTCCATTTATAATGCTTCAGTTCATGAAATTGCTCATACTTTCTGGAGCTAAGAAGGTTCAAACGCATGCGCTAGAGGAAGGCTGTTGGAAAGAAGGCGGGTGCTCACCCGCGGAGGCGGCGCCGACGACGTCGCCGGCGGAGTCCCTAGGGTGGAGACGGAGCCTCGTGGTGGAGTTGGGGTGCGCCGCGTAAAAGTCGGAGAGCGCCATGTTTATGGAGGTAAGGGAGGTCTTCCCCACCGTGCTACCGCGGTCGAGGACTACCCCAACGTCGAAGCCACCGTGCTTCGCCGCCACACCAGTGGAAAGTAATAGCAAGAGGGCACCGGTGATGATAGAGAAGGGGGATGACTGAAGAACAATTTCGAATCGGTTCCCCATGGTGGAAGAGGAACAGGAACGGGCTCTGACGGAGGATGGACGAAAGGCAGAGGCTGCCGTCTACGATATATAAACCCCTCCCATTGATGAGTCAACCATACACTCGAGCCTCGCCGTGGAGAACGCGCAAGAGTCCTGGCACCTCTTTCTTCAACGAACGGGAGTGAAAACGAAATCGCTGTCTGATTCACCACGGAGTTCATCTCCACCATCAGCGGGTCTTGACGTGAAGCCAGATTTAGTGAATAATTGAGTCGTCAGAGTTGACCTCCTTATTTGGACCCTCGGATCCTCAGCAGGAGGGGAAGTCAGGATATCAAATAAACTATGTTGACCGGTGTCCTCTTTCCTTCATTGCTTATCCCCCCCGCAGCGCGTGGGAAGTTTCCTTTGTAGCGACTCTATGTCTTTATATGTATAATATATCTATATATATTATACACTCGTCTGGGTGGTAAAGGCTTACAGGAAGCTGGGTGGGGCCAATGTGGACCTGTTCGTTTGAACCAGTCATGAGTCTTGACAAGGGTGGGATTCGTTGACTTGGTAGAATGTGTACAGCCGGGCCAGGCCGCATTAATGGGTATAAATTTAGACTGCGGTTGTGCTCCCAGAGGCCCATTTACAGCTAAACTTGATGGGTTAGTAAGCTCCTTCCACTCTGTCTATCCAATTGGGTTTCAACTCCGTGGCCTAAAATATGTTGACCTGAGGTTAACTTTTCAAAGAGATGGGCTAGACAGGTGTCCTTCAAGAGGGCGTGGATGATTATCGCCCCGTGGAGGAGACCCACTGGACCTTTCCCCTCCTCCCTCCGTCGCTTCTCCACCGTCTGGAGCACGTTTCCACTTGTCGGTCCTGCCTCTTCGAGAGGCCTGGAATTTGGGGAGGAATCTCTTCCCTCGGATTCACGGAAATTGGTGCTGCTTTGGTGCAGCTCGACCTAGAAGAGTAACAGTAACCTTACCATCTGCCGTACATTTGTTCCACGGCCGATTCTCAGTGAAGAATCCGACAGTGAGAGCGAGAGAGAGAGAGAGAGAGAGAGAGAGAGAGATGCCCAGAATGCGTTGAGGTGCGGCCCATCGGATGGCTTTCCCCTCAAAGACTACAAGCCAGGTCCTTCATCGAGATACGGAGGAACGACGCACTATTTCCAGCGGGGGCCCTGGCTCAGGAAGGCACATCCCGCCAGCTAGAGGCGGGTATCAGTCACCTGCTGAGGGCATCTGGCAGTCGAACCTTATATTTCTGACGAAACCGGGGGACGAGTCGCCGTTCATTCTCCATACTCCCTTTAGAGCCTGTTCACTCCAGTACACTTGTCCCCGTTCTAAGAGCGGCAGGCTATTCCACTTCCTAGTCCACGTGCTCTGCGTTGAGGGGACCCCAAGCTTCCCACAGAGAGAGAGAGATGGTGGGAATGGCTTCGTTCATCTCTCTCATAAACGTGAATAGACTGCCACGTTGAAATACGAACTAAAAAATGGTGTTGCCCTGACCCGCATTACGTCACTGTGACAATTTAGTATTTGGTTTTCACCAAGAAATATCCGTTTTTTAAATTTCGAGGTAAACTTTGCGTACCTCTCTCTCTCTCTCTCGCCGCCCAAAGATAGTTACAGGAGACCTTTACGCTTATATTTGTGAAGGGAAATTCCGGCAAGATCCCACACACCGTCGGCCCTGCCAAGGACAAATTTGAATTTATTATTTAGATGCTGGCGATTGAAGAGACGAAACGTGTTCGGCGTGGTCCCATCTCTCCAACACACCCACTGATACGAAGCGAAGGGGATAAGCCCCGGGGGGAGCAGCCCCCTCTTAATGTAATGGTGCATACCGTGTAGAGCCCCACTCTCGAGTAAACTATTGAAGAACGTGGGGGTATACATTCCAAGTGCTGACAAAAATAAAGGAGAGAAGAGAGGAGTAGTGTAGTCGGTGGTATGGTGAGACCTTTTTCGGGTAAGGGAGACAGTTCACCAAATTTGCGGAGTATCCATTCAATGGTAAGTTGCTTGATTATCTTTGTACCTTTCTTCTAGAAAGTCGAGGGCATATGGGAGTGCATCCCAGTTTATCTTGAACTCTAAGCTCAGGACAAGAAACAAAGACATGTTTTTGTATAGAGGTTGGCTCGAAAGCTCTCTCTCTCTCTCTCTCGCTGCTCGCGCCAAGCCTGTGATGCATGTGAAGGTAAGTCATTGAAAAACATTGCCAAGCATCTCCAGACCCGATGAGAGCCGGCGCAGGGGGGGTGTGCGGCTAATCACATCAAGATGATCATCGACATTGAGGATTAGAAGGGAGACCTTTGTCTAACAGGGGATAGACCTTAACCAAAGATGATATTGGAAGATACATAATCTCGATGGTAGGCCATCCGTCGGGAGACGAAAATAAACTGAATAGGACAGATGGGGACGCATGAAACACATCATCAAGGCTCTTGCAAGGAGTGAACACGTCCCCAGTACGGATCGCGGCTCCGTTGCCGATGTTCAATGTGTCTGATCGGGTCATCCATTCCTTCAAGGAGTACCAATAATTCCATTGAATTGTTCTCATTAAACCTAGAATCAAAGCTTTCGATCTCATGTACCATGCCCTCAATCCTAGAATCAAACCCTTTGCATGCTCTTCCAGCAAACGTTGCTCCCCATCGTGCTACCTTAAACGATTCAGTCCCTGGCAGCTGGGATAAACCACATCCCCATCAAATCCCGAGTCTGTAGGCCCCGGCTAAAAGGGCTACCGTAGACTGTGGGTCGGACACTGGCTTAATTAACAAGATGATTCTTCCGTGTTTGGCCGGATTACGCTTGATGGGGATCATTTGGGAATGCCGCGATGATAATATATGCTACTTAAAATGGAATCGGGCCGACGTGGAGGAGCCTCGTGCCATGGCGACGTGCTCTTTCAGGGAAAGCTGGTGAACTTTCTCATGAGCCACTCACTGGCTTTGATTCCGCTGCCTAGTTAATCATAGAGACGGTGAGAAGATTCGCATGCTTCGTGATCCATCGTTTGCTCTTTGTGGGCACGACTCCCTTTCATCAAGAGTTTTCCTTTTTTATTTTAACAGGAAATGTGGTTTTAATGGCTCCCTATCGGTGACCCATTTTAAGCATGTCCCGAAGTATCCAGCCCCCTTCCTCTTTTCCTGTAATTGTCTTACACTAATCCGCCCTCTCTCTCTCGCTCACACTCACTCACTCACTCGCTCGCTCAGGCGCACAAGTTGGGAGGAGACTTTTCCGGGCTTTTCTCCAGGTTCGGGCTGCCCCGGCGTACCGCAGTCAGGCCCGTGGAGTTGTTGAGGGCTGCATGTTCGTGAAACGTGAGCATTAAATAGCATTCCTTTCATACGTGGCGCACCTTCGAGGGCCCTGTGGAGTGTGAACCCTACGTGGAGTGTGGGCCCGTTTTGGGAAATTCGGCTTCAAGTGGCAGGCAGGCATTTAGTGGGCCGGGCCCAGCTCTGCCGAATGTTCCCTTGTGGGTCCACTTCCGGTAGGAACACCTGAAGCCCGCCTTCGTGACGTCGTCTCTTGCGGCGAGCCGCCTTGTCGTCGGGCCGATGGCCGTCACGCGCCGCTCCTCGCCCGCGGCGGATTCCGGCGAATCGCAGCGAAGCTGCCCTCCCCTTTCTCTCATTCACTCTCTCTCTCTCTCTCTCTCTCTCGCGGCTCGAATCGGGGAGGCAGACGCATCCCCTGTACGGGGAAGTGGCTGCGCAGGGTGGTATGGCTACTTGCACCGGCGTCCTCTCTGTCGAATCCTCCAACCCCTTACGGACGCCTATCTCCGCCCGCCGCCGCCCCCCTCTCTCTCTTCCTTCCTCCCACGAAGGTTCCATCCCGGAATCACTGGGGCTTCTGTCTCGGATCAGTCTCCCCTCCCGGCGCTTGCATCGTGGGCTCGGGTAAGTCCCTGTTCAGTGCAAGTTAAAGCTTCTCACCCATGGCGCACTTCTGGGGGGGGTGGGGGGAGCGGGATGAGGTTACCTCTGTTGGGGTTCAGTTCGACGGATATGGCTATCTTCTGCTTTTGACACGATGGAAAGGTTCCGTTCGAGTGACGACGCCGCAGACCCGCCGCCCCCCACCCCCTTTAAAACCCGCCAAGCCCGCGCCTCCTTCCCACGTCCCCACTGCTTGCCTTTGGCACCTTTTGCCTTTCCGCTTCGTCGGAGATGAGGGCTAGCAGCCTCCTCGCGACGGCCGGCGGGCCGGCGGCCATGGCAGCGCACCACCAGCTGCCGCCGCGCACGGGGTGGCACTCCCCTGTGCCTTACCTTTTCGGCGGTCTGGCAGCCATGCTGGGCCTCATAGCCTTCGCGCTGCTCATTCTGGCCTGCTCCTACTGGAAGCTCTCCGGGTATCTGGACAGCGCCAGCAACGGGCCAGAGAGCGGAGGCGACCTGGAGAGTGGGGACGGGAAGCCCCGAGACTCCGGCGCCGCCAAGGCCTCGCCGCACCCGCTGGAGCAGAGGATCGTGGTCATCATGGCCGGAGAAGAGAAACCAACCTTCCTGGCCACCCCCATGTCCAGTTGGGCTCCCTCCTGCGGTGACAATTCCAAGAGCCAGAGCGGTGGGGATCAGATCGCCGACGAGAAGAAACCGTCGACGGACGACGGCGGAGAAGGGGGGCCGGAGGCCGCCCACAACCACCAACGACGGCAGGGGGAAAACCACGAAGACCAGCGACAGACCCATCAGCTCCATAGCGTGGACTGAGGAACCAGGGAGAACGCCCTCCCCCCCGTTCCGTCTCATCCCTTCGTCTCCCTCACGGGGCTTCCTGCCACAGGGTTTGGCACCCCCGGCGACATCCTCCATGGCGCATAGACAGGAGGCGGTTTCATTTTTATGACTCCTTTCAGATTTTTGAATGATCGACTAGCTTGCGGGAAATGTAAATGGCTGGTGAGGATGAAATCAAAGGTGGAGATGGGTACTGTTCCTCCGTTCCTCCTGCGTCCGCAAGCCCGCGACCCTCGCAGAACAAAGGAGGGGGGAAGATCCACGTCTCCTTTCTCCCATTTTCCCTCGCTTCTTCAGTCCTTCCTCCCCTCCCCTGCTGAACGAGGGGGAACAGAGGGGTCCCCGGTGCTCCCGCTCTTCAATTCAAAACGCCAACCTACCGTCCCACGGCGGCGGCTCGCCGGCCGTGAAGGAGAACGGTGCGTGGACGTCGGGAGGCCGTGCTGCTTGAGGATGCGGCGAGCCGAAGTCGGCTTCGTTAACTCCGAGCAGCGCCGCTCGATACCTGTCGACGCCGCCTAGATGTTCCCCGCCGCCGCCTTATCATCCCATCCCCTGCCCATCTCCGTGAAGCATGCCGACGGATGGCGGCGTGTCCGAGGCGCTCCCTCCTCCCCCCCACCCTTTCGTTTATCGTTTAGCAGAGATCCTGCGGCTTGTTCCTCTTTCCGACGTGTGAACAGTCAGTCAGTCACGCCACCTGCTCAGTTGTTATCTCTCTCTCTCTCTCTCTCTCTCTCTCTCTTCATGGCTCACACGAGGCTTGCGTTGGTCCAGCTCAGAGCTCATTGTCCCCGCCTTTCTCAGAGATTAGACCCCGTATCTTGGGCCAGCAAAAAGACTATCAGACGCGGATCAGACTTGACAAGATGTTGACCCATTACAACCCTATATGTTTGGAAGAATGCGCCTTTTACGAATTAAATGGACAGCATATTTTATATCAATCAAGCCTGTGATCGGAATAATCAACCAATATGTCAACCTCATTTCCCATCATTAGTCATCCCTTATGATTCCTAATAATACACGAAACAATGCACGAACTTAAATACTTCCAAAATAAATGATCAGAATTCAAGTTAATTGCCCTGCTGAAGACCCCCCTCGGAGACTCGGCCTCATGGGCTTCTTACTAGGCTACTAGATGAGCGTCAATGGGGTATACGGGTCAATGATTATCGAGCAAATGGCATCGTCCATCTGTCATAAAAGTCACCTTTCCTGGTGCATTCCGAAGAGGCTGATGCCTCAAACAGGTCGCTCTCGGTACTCGCCGTAGGTGGGCTCCTGCGGCGGACTCAATGATGACGCAGATCCCTTCGCTCAGAGGAGGACGCGCGAGGCTGAGACGCCGGGATCCGACCAGCCTGGACGACCGCTCGTCCCACGTGCCGTGGCGGCCAGCGGAGTGGGATCTTCTTCCGGCGGGGGGCGATTAGGGAAGTTACCTACACGGCAGGTTCTACGTTGGTAGTGATCGCCGACGACCTCGTTGGTGCGGGGAACGGCGTCACCGGGTCAACGTCGTGACAAAGTTCCTGAATTATTGAATGTTCCCAGTCCCCGCTTCCGGAGCCCTCCGCCGCCGTGGGCTCCAGACAGCGGGCGTCGTCTTCGCCGAGTCCAACGCCGAGCGCACGTAAACCGCAGATGGGCGTGTGGCCCGCCCGAAAAGAATCGCGCACAGGTGGGCTTGACATTAATACAAGCACTCGAGCTACGTCCTCGCGTTTGCCGGACAAGGACGTGAACTCACCTGGAACCCCTCGTGGGGGGTGGGAGAGACCGGCGACTGAGCTCGACCGGGGGGTGGTGGCGGACGGAGAGCTGCCAGCTTAAGGGACGGATCCGAACCAAATTATTAAGACGGAGACGTGTCGCGATCGGGATTCGCCTCAAATTCCTCAAGGCGAGAAGGAAACTTTTGACTAGTGGGGCCTTCTTATTCTCAGCTCTATCCCGAGTTCTTCCTTCCCTCCCCCACCTCGGCCTTTTCATTGCTTGAGTGAGAGCAGTTAGAGAGCCCAACTGGGATCAGCTCGACGCTGCCGCCGCCTCTGATCGGCCATGGATGCTTGGACAGTCTTCACTGTGTACTACATCTCCATGTGGGGAGTCTTGGGTCGTGCAGTCCCTCCATGGAGCCTCTGTTATGGTGGCTGAACAGAAGGGAGGAGACAGATCCGCGGGGGGCTGCAGAGGGTGAGAAAGGGGAAAAAGGAAATCGTATCTCTACCGCATGGAATGGAGGTCTTGCGGTACAGTTACTTCTCATCACCTGTGGATAATCTTAAGACCCTCCCTTAAGATGAGCTGTAATAATATTAATTGTCATCTTAGGGAGTTAAGGAAAGAAACGACCGAATTGAAAATATCTATCACTTGATAGTGAGTGTTAGCAAAGGTATAGAGATGGTAACTTAGCTATAAGACTAGGTTAACAAAGACAGATGTATGACAAGGCGGCGATAAGAGAGGAAGAAGGGATGAAAGGCCGCTCAGGACCAATCGTCATTATATAATGTTACAAGGACCATAAAATGGAAGGACTAGATATAGCTAACCCAAGAACATAGCAAAGACCAAGACATGACAAGCCCATTAAAAAAATTACGGCAATCACATAAACATAGCGAGACAAAATAAATAGTGAAATCGAATTGAAGTGTGACAAAGACTAATCATTTATCTGTAATAAAGTGGCATTTCAGGTAATATGAATAAATAATTGATTGTCACAAAATAAAAGTATTGAAAAAGACATATTTATGCAAAAGTCGTACATTAATTACTATAATAATATAATTTCAAAAGTATTAATTGATGATAATTGATATTCAATTTTGGGAGATGACCTGAAAAATTGTTGATTTCTTCTTCGCCATTGAAAAATTGGTTGAATTGCCAAAAAATATGTAAAATTCTATGAAATATACTTGAGAATTAGAGCAAGCGGCCTAATTAATATCCAAGAATGTTCAAACTTTTGAAGATGTTCAGATCAGTATCAATCAGTGGAGTTAAGCTGTCAAAGCAAATGATTTATTGCTTGCAAGTGGGCATGTTTACATAAGAAATAAATATAATATTAGAATGAAAAAATGTTAAGTATGAGAGTGTATCAATTAATCATCTATATTGTGATGCATTTAAAATTAATTTTTCATCTGTAACATTGAGTTGTGGATGGAGGTTCACATAAATAAAGTAAGTTTAAATCTTATAATGATTGCATCTTTATGTACTTCCAAAGTAAAATGACATTTAAACAAATGTTGTCTATTGTATATCATGTAATTTTTAAATTAAATTTTTTCAAAGTACCCAAATATTGAAGTTTGAACTGATTGTGTGAGAAATATTTCAAGCAATTGACAGTTGTGAGTGAAATTTCAACCAAATTTCAACGAAATAAATTAGTGGCACAGAAGTAGAATTTCATCCTTTCATAAAGAATTACTAATTAAAATTTGAATGAGGGAATTCAATGTGAATGAGTGATGTAGAAAATTTAGAGTGCCCTATCTATATTCTTGTCAAATTTAATAATTTATTTTTTTAATTTTCAAATAAATTTATTTGATGAGTGGGAAGCTATCTCTTAACTCATTATTCAAATGAAATATCTAAGTACACTCGATCAAATAAATTGCAAGTACTATTGATATCTAATGAAACAATATGTTAGTTGTTTTTGGATGCAAGTACTAACATGAATTTCAGAGTTGTAGATTTAACAACATGAGAAAATATTTAAAGGAAGTTAATGTCTTCTTGTTGAATATATCATTTGAGAACTAACCAAGATTTGAAGCAGAAAATAAAGTTATCAAAATGATATTTACTTTTTAAAATCTATCTGCATCCAATGACCTTTTTTTACAAATAAATAATGGAAAACTTTTTATTTCATTCTATAACATTTAACTCATTCTTCATTATCTCATGTCATTGAGGTGATGTGACTACTTGATGATAAATTAAGGTTTTTTGTTAGAGGAAATAGTCATAAAAAGATTACTGAAATAAATATAAATAATCATATGAATGAAAATCAGAGATAGGATATACTACTTTGGTTTTATCAATTGGGATATATGACCAGGGTGTTATAGTAGAATTCTTGAAGATAAAATGGTGTTTTGTGATTGTCGGTATATTTTCATGATAGTAAAAAAAGAGACAATTTAATTAAAGGTATGAATGGGTGGTGTATTATTTTGTGGCTCGCAAATAATATCTATCACAGCATGAGGCATGAAAAGATTTGAAAATTGATCTAGTAAATTGTCATCAGCTATAACTAAATGAAACATGACATCTCCAACACATGGATGAAGTTTATGAAAATACACTACTAATATTGAAGCAAAAACTAAAAATTAAATACTTTGAAATGTGAACAATCAACTAATTTTTATATAATAACTAATAAGTAGTTTTGTTGTTGATGAGCAGAGACTGAAGTCTATCAATGAGATATATGGGAATAAGTATGCAATCCGTCCCAAAATATGTTTATATTTGTGATTAAGAAAATAGAGCTCTATTTGAATTCAATAAATGTTGATACTATTTTTTTGACATCTACATCTTAGAATGTGTATAATATTATGCTTATTGAAAAAATTCATAAATGCTAATTACTTAACATTGTCAAACTAGAATTTTTGATCTTGCATTTATATTGAGTGTGAACTATTGTAAAAATATTTAGAATACTTATTTTGACATCTATCCTGTTATTTATTAAAAAGATCTATGTGGACCAAGTTACATCATCAAAAATAATGAGAAAATATTTATCATTAGTGATTGACAACATGATGTGACCCCCATGTGTCACAATGTATCAAATGAAATAGATTACTGTACTATTATTGTCACAAAAGGGTACAATGTGTTTTTTTTTAAATGTCATAATCTATTGAGTTAAATGCGATAAGATACATTAATTGTATAAGTCCTGGTTGTCTTGTTGTCAAGGTGTGAAAGATATGCTTGTAAAGTATCCTTGATGACATTTTCAGCATCTAAAATATAAACATATCAACTTTTTTTACCTATGTCAATTGTTATATTTTGATGTGTACCTTAAAATAAAAAATGATGGGAAAATCGTTGAAGTTTAACTTGTGAATCGATTGTCATAAAAGTAGAAGATAAGAATTAAATATTAATAGAGAAACTAAGAAAATATATTTGATAATTAATTAAGAATTTCTTCATACATCACCAATCATATAATTGAAATACCAACATTGATAGATAAATAACTATTGAATTTCATATTCGATAGAGAGAAATAAATTATTTTTGCATCTTAACATATGTCTCAATGTTCTTGAGACAACTATCCAAAATTAAATATAAACTATATGATTCTTAAAAATGGTAAACATATACATTAATATTGTCAACCACAAATAAATGATGGTTCTTTTTTGTTAATACAAAGTCAAATGTGAACATATCATTTTTATTAATTCATTATATTGGGATGCAGTTTTATTTTGACTAAATGTCTAAAATCGCTAGTATTCTACTTATGTATTATAGTTGAATCAGACTTTTATGAAACTTAATTAAAAAATTGTGTACAAAAATTTGACTTTGATTTATAATATGATGGATAATTATGGAGCATAACACTTTTCAATGATATAAACCTTGAAAACTACATTGAATACAATATATTATTCATTTATTTTCCTTTTTGTTGTCAAAAATTGCTACAAGTCTTAAGAGTTCCTCTTTATAGTGAGTGTAAATGTTGAATGTTAATATGTCTAGTGTGTTTTCTTGACAGAGAAATGATTTTTTGTATTAGCAGGTGAAATAGAATCTTAAGATTTATTTAAAGATAACTATTGTGTTCTTTTACACCAGAAAAGTGAAAACTTCGTTTTTTGGACAAGTGCACAGAATTATTTACTGAAGTTGACCAGTTTATTGGGTACATTTTGGGTCAATTTTGAAATGACTCTGTTGGTCCCGAACAACCATGATCGATGGTCCTGGAGAAAATACTATTTTTTCATGTTTTAATGCATAAATCTCCGCGGAAAAAACATGGAAATAGTAAGCCGAATGCCAATGAAGATCGACATTAATGGCGCTCATGGACAGTAATGATGTAATTAATAAGAGGAAAGCGAGATTCTAAAGTCAACGCTTGGTGGATTCTACAGGATTAAGCCACGAACATTCTCAGAATCTCCTATTTTTTTGGAAAAATCTTTAACAATTCTGAAAGATCGACAGAGGCGGCTTGATTTATTTGGTGAATGCATGAACCGTAATGATGGTCAAATGCGGCCAGGAGGTGCGCTCCTTTCATCTCGGACGATCCGTTCTGGTCTCAGCGTCCACAGCCTCGTTGGCATGAAGGTGGAATAACAGAAAATTGCCGTTAGCAAAAGAAAATGGGTCAAAGAAGTTTTGCGCAGGTGGAAGTTGGCCCAGCCAGGGCGTTGTAGGAGTGCTTTCGTTTCGTCAGTCGACGCTCATCGTGGAGAAACAGGTTGGTCTACAGCGGTGGTGGAGCCGACGGCGAAGATTTCTCGGCGCCAGTCCAGAGTCAAGCGAGAGTCACCCCATTTCTTCTCCCTCCGCACCCACCGCTTCCCTTCTTTGGGTCGTCCCTCCGCAGGACGACGACCACGGTCGACGGGGAGCCGACCATAAAAATAGCGCCAGCCGTCGTTGCAGTAAAGAACTTCCTCCCGGCAGCTGTCTTACTTCTCTGTCCCCCTCCCGCGTCTATATCATCACCCCCTCCCCACTCTCCACTCTCATCCCCAACGCCGCGGCAACCATCATATCGGCGCTCCTCCCCCTCAATCGCTACTTTCCTGTAGGTGCTGTTGATCATCGAACGTTCTCCCGCCGGCGTGGTCGGGTAGGTTACCGGGCAGCGATGGCGGTAGGCGGGGGCGTCCGTCTGGATGAGGGCCCGGGATTCAACTCGTCGGTAGTGCAGCCCCAGGACATTGTGTGCTACTCTCCGACGTCAATCATCCCAGGCGGGATATGGCATGGAGAGAACCCATTGGATTTCTCTCTGCCTCTGTTCATCCTGCAGGTGGCTGTCGTGGTCCTCACCACCAGGGCAATGTACTTCCTCCTCAAGCCCTTCCGACAGCCGCGGGTCGTCGCCGAGATCATCGTGAGTCTTCTTCCCAGCCTCTCTCGCCCATGATTCCCGGATGCGGCCTGATCTGCTCTGGTCTTGTGGGTCAGGGGGGCGTGCTCTTGGGGCCATCAGTGATGGGGCAGATTCCCGGATTCGCCGACACTCTGTTCCCGCAGAGGGGGACGACTGTTCTGGAGACGATGGCGCACCTCGGCCTTCTGTACTTCCTTTTCCTGGTGGGTTTAGAGATGGACGTGGGCATGGTCAAGCGTACGGGGAGAAAGGCCCTGGTGTTGGCCGTCGCCGGCATGTTCCTCCCGTTCGTTATCGCCACCAGCGCCTCCTACTTCCTCGAAGAGAAGATGTCGTTCAATATGGACAAGCTGCCCTTCATGCTCTTCTTCAGCCTCACCCTCTCCACGACCGCCTTCCCCGTCCTGGCCCGCATCCTCGCGGAGCTGAAGCTACTCAACACCGAGATCGGGAGGATCGCCATGTCTTCCGCTCTGGTCAACTATTTGATCGGGTGGATACTGCTCGAGCTGACCGTCGGCCTCTCAGGCCCCACGGATCTCTACTCTGTGACGTCCATGTGGGTTCTGTTCTTCCTCATCGGTTTCGTGCTTCTCTGTTTCTTCGTCATCAAGCCGGGGATTCAGTGGATTGCGCGGCGAACCTTCGAAGGTGTGGAGGTAGGGGACCTCCACATTGGCATCATAGTGGTCGGCGTGATGGCCTGCGGGATGGTGGCTGACGCGTTGGGCATCGGCTCCATCTTCGGGGCCTTCGTCTTTGGGCTGGTGATCCCGAACGGGGAGCTGGCCGTCTCTGTGATAGAGAAGCTGGAGGACTTCGTCTCCGGTCTACTGTTGCCCCTCTTCTTCGCCACCAGCGGCCTGCGGACGAACATTTTCGCTGTGCAGGACCCCGGAACGGCTGTGAACATCCTCATCGTCGTCGCGGTGGCCAGCGTCACCAAGCTGGGTGTCACTATGATGGTCTCGTCCTTCTACGGGATGCCCTCCAGAGATGGCCTCTCCCTAGGGTTCCTCATGAACTGCAAGGGCATCATTGAGATGGTCGTCGCCAACATCGGCCACGACAAGGATATGATCGGCGAGGATTCCTTCGCGCTTATGGTCATCTCATCGGTGATCATGACTGCCGTCGTCGTCCCTCTGGTGACCATGGTGGCCCGGCCAGGCCAACGTTTCCTGTTCTACAAGCGCCGGACGATCCAGCGGTCCCGGCTCGACTCCGAGCTCCGTATTCTGGCCTGCGTTCACACCAGCCGCAACGTGCCCGGCATCATCAGCCTCCTGGATTTCTCCCACCCAACGAAGAAAGCTCCGATCTTCGTCTACGCCCTCCACCTCCTCGAGCTCACCGGCCGGGAATCCGCCATGCTGATAGTCCACACCGCAGGCCAGGGCCTGGGAGAGCACGGCACCAAGAGTGCCGGTCATCTGCAGGGCCCGTCGGGTCAGATTATCGGCACCTTCGAGAGCTACGAGCAGCAGGCCGACAACGTCACCGTGCAGCCCCTCACCGCCATCTCTCCTTACTCCACCATGCACGAGGACATCTGCAACCTCGCGGAGGACAAGCGGGTCGCCCTCATCATCCTCCCTTTCCACAAGCAGCAGACGGTGGACGGCGGGATGGAATCCGCAATCCCTGCCGTTCGTGCAGTGAACCAGCACGTTCTCGCCCACGCCCCTTGCTCTGTGGGGATCTTCGTCGACCGAGGCCTCGGAGGGTCCTCGGGGAGCCTGTCGGGACAGATCGTCGCCAACCGCGTTGCCGTCCTCTTCTTCGGTGGGCCGGACTGCCGGGAGGCCCTGGCATACGCGCGGAGCATGGCGGAGCACCCAGAGACCGTCCTGACGGTGTACCGCTTCCTGCCCGCTTCCGTCTCCTCGACCTTCAAGGATGCCATAGAGGTTTCTGTGGAGGGCGACAGGGAGCGCCAGCTGGACGACGATTACGTCGATGAGTTCCGGCAGAAGACCGCTGGGAACCGGCGCATCAGCTATCTTGCGGTGGTGGTGAGCAACGGGGAAGAGACGGTGGCGACCGTCCGATCCATGGGCGGCAATTACGATCTGTGCATCGTGGGCAGAGGGAATGGTGTCGGGGCGCCGCTGACCTCCGGGATGATGGACTGGAGCGAATGCCCGGAGCTTGGGCCGATCGGGGACCTGATGGCGTCGTCCGACTTCGCGGCGACTGTATCCGTCTTGGTGGTGCAACAATACGTCGGTGCCTTGGGCGCCGGCGATGGAGGTGGATCGACGGAGGGGCCGAGGGATGGCGGCCGCCGGGTGTCAAGCGCCATTGCCTTGCCGTGAGTTGCACTACTCCACACTGGCTTACGGCTGCCATGGGGCAGCGTTGGACAATTTTTTCTGGTACCCACGACGTTGGAGGGTCTCCAGTTTATGTTCCTGTAAATCTCGCTCCCACTCTCGACGAAAAGCATGTAACCTGTTAAGAATATTGACAAAGCAAGACAGGATATTTAAGAGAGATTGATAATTGAAACAGTGGCGAAATGCCTTCTACATTCATAGATGGAGATACATACTGATACAAGGGAGACTGAGGGAGAAGTACACGAAATGGGGCTGAAACCTCCGCCCTAAAAGGCAGAGGGGAAGAGCTGCGACTCTAAACCCCTCTTTTTCTCCCTCACAACATATTGTCCCCTGAAGAAGGACAAACCTTAATATGGAAAAGACTAAAATTACCTCCTCTATTTTCTTAAGAAAACCCATCAATTACTATGGAACATTATCATCTTTATTTTCTAAAGAAGAAGACTCTTGACATCTGAAATGCAAGAGCCAGGTGTTACAGAGACTTGGGCCGCTCTACCCAAAGCTTTGTTAGGCACAGGGTTTCCGTACCGAACATGCCCTCTCGTGTCAAAGAGAAGAAACATGTATCATTGAAGGTGTGTTACAGTGGAGGTGATGGGTCCCATTAAGTAGACCCCCACCTCGGATATTTCGATCTATAAGAAATATGGGACTAAGTTTCGATGTTGTCCTGCATGTACTTCGATGCCGTGTTCTTGATGCCATTACTGCTCCTCCGTCTGAGTCACTGTGACACCATTGCCTTCGCTTCGTCGAGGCAAGAGAACAGCAAAAGAAGCATATAAAGCTCTTAAAAATAGCTATGCAAGCGAGTCTAGATCAAGAATCAATCATCTTCAAGGAAAACTTCATAGCACTAAGGAAGGTAACCTTCCAATTGAAACTTACATTCAAATAATAAGAATCATTGGAAATGAACTTCTTGCCTGTGGTCATCATATTAAAGTCTGAGACCTAACCTATGCAATTCTGAATAGACTTGGACCAGAATATAACTCTTTCTATGCAAGTATGAATCCACAAATTGAGAATCTCAGTCTTGATGAAGTTGTATCCAAGCCTAAAATCGTATGATCTACATATTACTAAACAAGTAGAAGATAAGGTACAAAAAGAATTTCCTCCGACAGCAAATCTATCTCAATTAGCACAAAATTGGGACATAAACAATCAAGGAGGAAGAAACAGAGGTAGAGGTCACAACAATGGAAACATGTATACATTGAGGTGCCAAGTATACCTCAAGTTTGGGCATAGAGCCTTTGACTGAAGAGAATAGTTCAATAGAAATTTTCAACCAACTCCTCAGCCAAATCAACAATCACAAAATCAAGAAGGAAATTGGCAGTCCCAGCAATCATTCAACAACAACTCATATCAACCTCCACAAGCTCACACCACAAATGTACAAGATCAATCAAACAACAATTGGTATCCAAACAGTGGAGCCTCACATCATATAACCTTATACGTCAACAACATTTAATAGTCAACATCCTATAATGGGCTAAAGCAACTTTATATAGGTAACGGCTAAGGTTTGAAAATTCTCTCTCATGGATCATTCATATTACAAAATTCACATTACACTCTGAAATTAAACAATATGTTACATGTTCCAAAAATTAAGAAAAATTTATTATCAGTAAGAAAATTTACTAAAGACAACAATGCATTTTTTGAATTTTACCCTGAGCTCTATTTTGTGAAGGACCGAGTCACGCAACAAACTCTACTCAATGGACACAATGATGAAGGCATCTACTGTTTGAAAACGTCTCAAAATCCAGTGGCCTTCATCAAAGAACGCACTTCACTTGTTACATGACATGATAGATTAAGACATCCTCACTTTGGCATTATGCTAAAAATAATAAATAAATACTAACTGCCTACCAGTCATAAACCAAAACACTATGTGTGTGAGACATATAGCTTAGCCAAAGCACATAAACTTCCTTTTCAATTATCTTGACATAATAATACTTTTCCTATTCAACTCATTCACTCGGATGTTTAGGGTCCAGCACCTATCTCTTCACATTTTGGCTATAACTATTATGTCATTTTTTATGATGATTTCAGCAAATACTCATGGTTGTTTCCTATGAAAAAAAAAAAAGGCAAAGTCTTAACCCTTTTCTCTAAGTTTCATGTGAAAGTAGAATGTCAATTCTCAACCAAACTACAAGCAATTCAATTAGACTGGGGAGAGGAATTTTAATCTCTCACTTTTTACTTGAAATACCACAATGTCTCTCATAGACTCTCTTGCCCCTATATACTTTAACAAAATGAAACATCAGAGCGAAAACACATATATTTAGTTGAAACTGTGCTTTCTTTTTTAAAAACTACTTTATTTTCTGAAAAGTTTTGGGATGAAGCAGTTTTGCACAACAGCCTATCTTATAAATAGGCTGATATCTCCTAATCTTAATCACAAATCCCCTTATGAAACTCTATTTCATAAAAAACTGAACTATAAATTCTTCAAAGTCTTTAGATGCTTATGTTATCCTAATTTACGAGCGTATGCACCTAACAATTTAAGCTTAAGGTCGAAACGATGTGTGTTTCTTGACTATTGTTCTTCTCATATTGGCTACAAATGTTTGTCCGTACAAATTGGCAAACTCTTTATCTCCTGAGATGTCCTTTTTGATGAAATAATTTTTCCATACACGCTTCAACAAATCAGTTCTTCAAAATCTCCACAAATCACTAACCAAATAAGAATTCTTGGACCTCAACCTCTCACTTGTATTGTCATTTCTCTTGATTTTCAATCACCCCCCTCACATATTACCATTTCTTTTGATTCATCTCATATTCCACCACCTCTCAAAAACACTTCTGAACATACAACTGACACCCCTACTTCATTCTCTCAGTCATCATTACCACACAATACCACACTCATTCAAACTTCGGATGCATCACCTACCTCATCACCCAACACATCTCCTCCCCACAAAACACGTCTATTAAGTAGCATTTATACAAAAACCCACCCGATATCATTCAATTCACAAACATTAATTGCCCACACCAAAACACTTCCTAAACTAACTTATTTTGCACAAGCATCCAAAGATCCCAATTGGATGAAAACAATGAATGAGAAATTCAATGCTCTCATTTAGAACAAAACATGGACTCTTATCCCACAGCCCACTCACACAACACTAATAGGTTGCAAATGGATTTTTCAACTTAAACACCTTCCTAATAGAACAATTGAATATTATAAGGCTATATTAATTACTAAAGGATTTAATCAAAAAGAAGACATTGACTATCATGATATTTTCAATCATGTTATCAAAATAATCACTATTAGACTACTTTTGGCTCTTGTAATTACCCAACACTAACACATTCATCAACTAGACATTTCAAATGCATTTCTTCATAGAAATCTGTCATAAACAATTTATATGGATCAGCCTCTAAGATTCCAAAATCCAAATTTTCCTAATTATGTGTGTTATTTATATAAATCTTTATATGGCTTAAAACAAGCACCTCGTGAGTGGTTTCACAAATTAACCTCTTTTCTAATCTCTCTTAGCTTCCAAGGATCACAAATAGACACCTCCCTTTATTTTACGTATGTTCATAACATTCTCTATTTTATGTTCATATATGTTGATGATATCCTCATTATAAGTCTTGAATTTGCTGGAATTTCCCGTATTATTTCTTTACTACAAATTATATTCACATTACGAGATCTCGAAAATGCTCATTTCTTTTTAGGCATTGAATTAATTCCTACATCTGATGACTTCATTTTATCACAATCCAAATATATTTTCACTATCCTAAAAAGAACCAACATGAAAAATTGTAAACCAACATCTACTCTATGCTCTTGCTCAAAATTGTCTGTCACTCCCTCGGATGCAATTGATCCATACTTGTACCGAAGTACTGTCGGAGTGGTACAATATCTAACCATCAATAGACCTGACATCACATTTCCAATCAACCAAATATGTCAAACTATGCACATGCCACAAGCTCCAGATTGGTGGACATGAAGCACACATGAACTACATGAACATATGCAGTCTATTCAAAGGTCATGACTATATGAACACATCATGTGTGGAGGTGAGAGATGTGTACAAGTATGTGTAATGTGTATGTAGGATCGTGACGTCACATTTAGACATGTATGTCATGTGTGGAGGTACACAATAATATGAGTGGATGCACATGTAAGTGGTGGTCTTGTATGAATGTATTAAATTTGACGTGCATTCATTATTTCAAAATGATGATCATTAGAGAGTTTAAATGTTGACAATGTGGCATCAATGTGGATGGCATATACTAGCACAACATGTATGAGGGATGTAGCTCCTTCATGTACATGTTGAGAATGAGCAAAAGGTGCACCAACACACAATAAGGTTGAGGAAATCTTAGTAGCCATGGCAAGAGATGTCGTGCCATGATTATTGTGCCAGCACTAGAACAACTAGGTGTCATGCATGGAAATATAGGCATATGCACATAGGCAAGGACAGCACGTAATCATCACATGAAGTGCACAATGGAAGGTGAAGTACTTACAAGGATGAGAGAAATCACCGAAAGGTAAAGGCAACACGTGTGCATACATACCCAAGCAATGATATGTGGAGCACTAACTATCTGAAGGTGAAATATCATATTAAACCTTGTGCCCATCCTCACTAAAAAGGGGTGGACTTCAACTTGGTTGAGTAAGTAATTTGATGCCCTTGGGCATATGTTTTGATATTACTTTAAATGAGAAAATATATTATTAAGATTTTATATTATCCAATATATTATTATAATTTATTGAGATATTTTATGAATTAAATATATTATTTATCTTGTGAGGTTTTATCTAACCTATTAATCTAAGAGATTAAACCTTGAGATTAATTGATTTAATGAATAGGTGAAGTGTCAGATTTATGAAAATAACTATTTGTTGGGAAATAAATATTTAAGTAGGTAAATCCCACAAAGTAAATGATGATTATTATTTTTATATATTTATCTATGATCATTTGAACATTTAAGTATAACTATTTAAGTATTAATCATGTATTATGAAAAGATAATGAAAATAGTAATATTAAATGGGCTTTTATAAGTCTTGAACTAGAAATATGGATGATGACATGTCAACTACTTACATGGAGAAAATGACAACCTCAATGTTCATATTTGAAGACAATACTATGAGATACGAATCTCTAATTCAAATTTTAAACTGAACAGATAAAAAAATAGTATGTTATTAAATTCACAATAGCTAAATGTTATCACTGCACATTTAGGAAAATAATAAGCATTTGAGTTAAGTTTTCAAGTTTATCTCCTAAGAAAAATATAAAAATTATTGAAGGATGAAGCCTTATAAGCAAAGGAAGCTAGAGAAATCAAATACGAGCATTCTACTTGGATCTATCAAGAAGAAATTTCTCACAATCAAACAATTTTGCTGTGAGACTTCAAACATATGTAAACTACTTCATTTATCTTCATCAACAACTGGTAATTAATGAAATGATCAGATATCACAAGAAAACTCTCCGTCATGCCCTAAATTAATTAGGTTGTAAGGGGATGGGTTTTGCGGCAAAGGCATGAGATGTTCTAAGCCTAGATTAACTCGAAATGGATTAGGTCCCTATGAAAATCAAACTTGAGTTATTAGATTGCAAATCCTATATAATTCAATATGTATTTTTAAAAGAAATAGTGAAATCATATATACAGGATCTTTCGAAACTAGAGGTAGCTAGGTGAGAGGAAAACCAATAAAAAAAGAGTGAGTCTCATTTATAAGGGAGAGAAAATCATAAGAGAACTCACTAGAAGAGAGAAAAAAAAAAGCTCACATATAAATAATCATGAAAAATAATGTTAACATGTGTGTCAATACCTCTATGATTTAAAAAGAAAATCTAAAATAGTAGAAATATTAATTCACTCCCCACTCTCTTGGTATTTCACTTGGCCCCTTATATCTTACATGCCAATCATCTCATATCTCATGCAATTCTTCTTTTGGTGGAAGAGTATATCCCCTCTTTGCATGAAACACTCTTGTTGAGACTAGTTTGGCATTCAAGATGTTGACAAAGCCTGGTTATACTATTAGGTGGCACACTACTAGTGAGTTACCCTTTTGTTAAAATACTCTTGGGTCAACTTTTGTAGTGAAGAAGAAGACTACGATGTTGAATGTGTAAAGAAAATTAGCTATGTACGAATAGTATGTGAGGGAGCTCGGGCGCTGGTTTACACATGCCGATAAGTGTGTTGCTGTACTGACTGGGCCGAGGAAGTTAAACGTCTTTAGTGTCATCTTTTGAGTCCACAATCCAGTGTATGAGTTAAGGGCCACTAGTCGCCGTGGGCCTGCGCTTTGTCCTCTAGGCTACCGTGGACGACGTACTTCAAGAGAAGGTGGGCCCCCATTGACTATTGCACTAACCGCTAACAACCCTCTTCTCGCGGCGCCAAGGCAACGAACGCCCGGTGAGCTGCCAAAAGCCGATGTCTGGAGACAATAGAGCAGGAGGGATGGGGGGTTTGGGGGTGGGGGCCAGCCAGGTCTTCGACGGTGGCTGCCACTGATTCACGTGAACGGGCAGAGAACTTGATGACCGGCGACGAGGCGACAGAGACAGTTGCCCTCCTTCTTTCATCCCCTCCATTAAAGCTCTCCCCCGAACCTGCACCCACTTGGTGATGGAGGGGACCCAAGAATATCCATCTACCTTCCACCGATCAAGTCCAAGGCAGAAGGCCAAGAGTATATCTACCCACACAGGTCAGCTCAAACGAATAAGATGTAAGTAGAAGAACAAATATTGGAAGGCCCGAAACGGGAAGAGACCGGCAGCAGCTTTCGAAGGACGCAGAGGCGTACGGTTTTTGAAAGCCTGCTCGTGTCTAGTCGCCGGTGAGTGACGCTCTCAAACCATACCGACGATATCGTTGTTAAATGTGTGTGTGTGTGTGTGGGGGGTCTAAGAGAAGAACGCCCCACACGGCTTGTCATACTGAGCATCTGCACCTGGCCGGTGCAGGGAAAGCTACTTTCGCCTCATCTCTCTCTCTCTCTCTCTCTCGATGGTACCTAAAAGACGAGAGCATGTGAACTCATCACGTTCGCTGTCACGGACATATCTGCCGTTTTTTCAAGGGAAATAATATTTAATTACCCATTTTCTTTTCGGACGAGTTTGTCCAATAGAGAGGGCTAACTAGAACTTACTCGTATGGACCATCATTATTTGATTGGTTGGAGGTTGAGGATGACAGCGGGCCTCGAATGTCGTCCATTGTGTGTAGAATAGACAGGAAACCTCCCCCCTCCCCATCCCCTCTCGAAGGCGTGTAGAAGAGATCTAGGAAGAGATTTTGGATGCTCACGTGGACCAATTAGGATCCGATCTCCACCCAATGGATAAGGATCCCGACAGCGGCCATGGCCTTCCAAGTGGCACCTTATTCTGGTCCACGCGGGTCCTCATGCAGGCGTCCAAAATTATTGCGTGGGGAACCCGCCCTCCCTCACAGGTTGATAAAGATTTGATATTGACAACGTAGGTCTCATATTTCTGTTATCAGACGAAGTTAGAAAGTTTTTCATATGATCGTTCTGTGTATTATTTGAATGTATCCGTTGACATGATCGGTCCCTTCCGTTAATCCCAAAGCGACTAAATAGGGGGGGTTCGATTCCACATTTTGTGCGGAACAATCTGGCTATTTAAAGATAAACCCGGTAGACCATGTTACAAGCTCTGCGGGGGGTCATATCTGCCAACTTGTCATTATTCGATATAAATTATATGAAAGAAAGAGTAAAGGGGAAGCCACGGAGAAGTCTACAACTACGGGTGAAGGGTCCGCAGAATTTAGAAAATATTTTTAGATTAGATTATCTTGTGAGGCCGCCACTGAATTCCAGTCTTCACATGTTAGTCTCGGGATCTTCTTCTCCGTGGGAGAAGAAAAATCTACCCTAACATGATGGAGAACCGCCACACTATCACAACACCAAGAGCAAAAGAAGGGACTAGAACGGACATCTTACACCCCCCACTTGTACCCCCTCGCTGGCCGCCGCGGGGGTCAGAAGGATGGGACGACGCCGTACTCGCTGTCGACCATGAGGTCGGCGGCGGCGCCGTAGATGGCCTCCCCGCCGTTCTCTGTCCGCTTGGCGAACCGCCCCTTGATGCGGGGCCTCGTCTCCGCGTAAGCCTTGCGGGACGCGTAGCGGATCGTCTTCTCGAACCTGCGGCTCTTCCGCTTCTCCCTGTACCTCATCAGCCGCGCCTCCCGGTCAGGCTCCCCCGCGGGCGGTGGCCCATTTGTCCTGCCATAGGGGTAGGTTATGTCGGCCATTGCGCTAGCGTCTGGCACCACCCCCGCGTCCGACGACGAAATCTACAGTGACCACATACAATTCACCGTAATCAGGAGTTAATCGTCACTGAAGTATTGCAATAGGGATTCCTTGTTCCCTGAGTGCTTACGCTGTATCCACCGCAAGAGGGCTTCGGTCTGCAGTAATCGAAGTCGACGAGGCCGTCAGTAGCGATCAACGCCGGCACAGGAGAAGCGACGGCGGCGGCCTTGGCCTGGACAGGCACGACGCTGTCCGTCTGGTCGTATCTGGGATCCACGGATGAGGCGTAGTCGAGGTCGAGGAACGGTCGACGTCGGAGAAGAAGTACTCCACCGTTTTCAGCTCCGGGACTTCCGCGGCGATCTTCTGGAGATGATCATTCTTAACAGGGTAGGGGTCGGGGAGAACCCACGAGGGCTCAGTCTCGTTGCCGCGGCAGTCGTCGTCGTCATCGGATGGCTTTAGGAGATCTGGCCCGTTGGTAAACTTGAGAGTACCGGTGGCCGCGGCGGGGGAATCGTAGAAGGGCACAACGGGGAAGCGCTCGTGGCGGCGGGCGAGTGGGTTGGCCGAATGGATGTCGGCGTCGCAGGCGACGCATAGCATGGCGGCATCAGCCTTGCAGGTGACCGCGGCGGGCGCCTGCTCGCAGACCTCGCACATCCACACGCGCTCGTGGCGCGACGCGAACTTGTTGGCGCCGTGGACCTTGGCGTCGCAGGTGCCGCAGAGGAACGCGGAGTCTGCCCGGCAGAAGAGCAGAGCCGGCGACTCCTTGCAGGAGTCGCACTCCCTTGCCGCCATTCCCCAGCAGTTTTTCCCTTCTGCGCACTCCGATACTGCGTCCCTGGCCATTCTACGCCTCTAAAGCCTCTCTCTCTCTCTCTCTCTCTCTCTCTCTCTCTCTCTCACTCACTCACTGACTTGAGGGCACGAATGCGGCGGGGGGATCTATCCGCGGGGATTCGGAGTGATGACGTGCGAGACCGCCGGCCATTAATATACATGGAAAACACCAAGTGGGATTCACTTCTCCGGGTTCAGCGGCACGCCCGTGACCCGAAACCCGAATCACGGATCCGCCATCATCGTTTGCGCTCATCGGATCCAAGCACTGCTCCGTATCACAGCCTGGGGGCTCTCCCCGCTACAGTGGCAGGAAGAGGCCAACTCGGGTTCGTGACAGGTACAAACTGCGAATCTCTTCACTAATGGCTTTTCCATAGCCACTTCGGTTGTCCTGGCCGTCAACCCGTCGGCATGAGAATTCTGAAACGGATGAGGCATCAATATCAACGTATCCAACATATATCATGAAGAACCTGAAGATGCGGACTAAAATTCAGATTATCTTAGCGTACTAACTTTGATCAAGAAGCCAATTTAAGCTTGTTACATGTTAGTTCACCCAATAATCATGTACCAACCTCAGGCACCTCCTCATAATTTTGAGCGACAAAAAGCAGAAAGAAGAGAGACTGAACAAAAGAAAGGAATTTAAACGGGGAAACCTAAGCCATGCAGGGCTAGCAGCACTTCCTATTTGAAGCTTTTTATCCTTTAGTGTTGACCGCCTACCATTTGTACACCATGGCACACATTCTCTGCAGCCTTCAGGTAGACCATATGGTCCATGCTCAATTATTGTCCTTCGTACATATTTTTGCTATATAACAAGTTGCACAACATTTGGTGCTTATGATTGTTACTTGCATTTGTTGTGAGCATGTCACCAATCTCACAAGACACAACACTTGTAGTGCATGTGCAAGCCTTGAGTATATGTCTGCCTAGTATGTACGTTAGATACGTTGGTGTCGTATCAATGCATGCCTCAACTTCACAGATTGTCTGGTGTCCATGTTAAAAAGATAGGAGGGGGTACACATGGCGATGAAGAATCCACATGCTAGATTTTTTAGCCAACACTCAGTTATGGTACAACCCTTGAGCGAGTGCATAAGAAGGTGAGTGAGAGACTCTGAATGGGAAGAGAAAACTAGTTGTACAATCACAAACTCAACATTAATGAAGTAAAGCTTCAAGGCAAGTCTAACTTTTCTTTAAAACCTGATTTTCAAGCCCGCGCATATGGAAAATGAAAGTGCAGTAACTTCAAAATTTGTGTAACCCATTTACACCCATGTATACTAGAATATCAATTTCTATGTTTTTTAAAACATGTCAATCGCCAACATAATGCTGATTATCTCTGCAAACATTCGAAGGACACAAGATAGATGAATTTAGCTTCTACAACATTGGTGACATGGTACATGCTTGCTTCTAACCATCAAATATAAGAAAATAGCGAAAGTATTTTCTTCTGAAATTGTACATGTGGTACTTTAATTTTCAACACATTCCTTAGAAGCTCCTTAATATTGATAGTTAGTTATGCATGGATATAGTTTTTCTTGATCAATACAAGTTATCATGTTATTTTCTTTCCTATTTTGATTTCGCATGACATGAAGTTAAGTTTTGAGAGAAGTATGATCAGGTTTTCAAATTTCTGATGTGTATCATAATTATGCCTTCAATGAAAAATGTTTATTTATAAATCTTAGTGGGAGTTAGATGCGGCCAATGAATTGAGTGATTTTTATTTAAAATATGGTGAGCTTGTCAACTGTCACTAGGAGAATATGCTATTAGTTATCAATTACTTTAAAATATTGAGGACAAATCTATCAGATTAGAGGAATTTTAAATGCTCAACTCATCACAGAAAATATCAACAATATAAAGTTGATCATGAAAAACGATTTACCCTCATTCTTTGAATAACACTCTTTTGCTTCTAATTGCAACATTTTCTAATTGCAATAATTATTGAGTAAAAGATTCAAATGCATTCTATAAAGTATAATTGCATGATAAAATCTATTTTAAACCTTGAACATGGTATTCACATCTAGAACTATGTCATGTAGACTTCACCAAGATATTATGTTTAAAATGAGTTCTAACACCATCGTTTGCAAAAAAAATAGTTCTGAAATCTTCTTTGTAAGATATTTGATAAGATTTGAATGCATTCTATATTTCCTAATCTCATGATTTTTCATCATGTATATGCTTATGAGATGAATAAAAAATATGTTAATTTATATCATGCGAATGTTTAATTTTTATATGGCTGAGTTGAAGTGTTTAACAAAATTATGCTATATTTATTATGAAGATTAATTTTACATGTGATGGATTTATCCATTTGTAAGACAAAAATATTTCTATTTTTTAACCAAAGCATGTCTCTATAATAATAAAAGGGTTTAAAGTCCCATAAACTCAAATACGAAATCATGTTCAACTAATGAAGAGAAATTTTTAAATCTATAGCAATCTTGAACTATCACATAAAACCTTGTTTACTTACCTACTAATATTTAATGTCAAGGTATCATAGTTAGCTAGTTATGTCTACATTGCCACTAATCCATAATGATAAAAAATATTGAATTTTTAGTAACCTCAAGAGCACCAACTCCCATGAGGTATTATTCACTTCTCTTCCTCCTTTAAGCTTCATAATTTGTGGATGTAAATTGAGTATCATATGCCACTAATCAAACAAACTATTAAAGATTTGTGTGTTTAGGGTGATTCATTAATCCTTTTACTCGTGTAAAACACTGTCTTCTCTCTTATTTCAACATGGAAGTTGGGTATTGAGCACTTTGTGGTAAAAGATCCTAAACTATGCATATCATATCAAGACTTCGAATGTTAAACATCCTCACTTTGGGTTTCACTTGTTTGTGATCACCAAAATGCCATGTGAACCACTCATAATGAAATATTTAGCGAATATAAAAGACCTACCTAGCAAGATTTGAAGTCATTTTATAAGCTAATATTTCTTAACAAGTTATTATTTGAAGCATTAGTTAGTTGATTTGTTGGGAATGATTCAGTCTTATTTTACCATATATTGTATTTATTGCCTTGCAAGATCTGATTGCCAATTATCAACGTTTCATTTAATGTGACGAACATAAGGAAATACCAAAAAGTAAATTCAAGAAGGAGTTTCATAATTCCCATTTTGAGCTAGGTATTGTAGCCCATGTATTTTATTTACTTACATTTAAAGTCTATAATAACTTGCCTACATAATTTAAAAACCAATTTAAATGTGAACAAGCACTCCAAGGGTCTTAGCAATGTACGCCCCATTGAATTCTGGACAACCCTGGCATGTGAGCACTTGGAATTCCTTGTTGAGAGAAGCCAATGAGGAGGACATGGAAACTACACAGTAACACATTGACATCAAATTCTTAAGAAAAATAAAAATAATACCATTTTATTTTTTAAAAATGGCTGATGTCATCTTGATAAATTACAACTTGTCACGATCAGGGGATTGAGACTGCCAACCCTAGCACGCATCCATTAGGAGATAGGGAGTTCCAAACTTTGCTTGGGTTGGGGACAATCAAGCCTACACTATGCAACCAAACATATCTACCTATATGTATACATAAAGATAGATAACGAGAGAGAGAGACAGAGAGAGAGAGGGGGGGGAGGGGAGGGGAGAGAGAGCTTATCAAAGTCTAGACCAGAAACAAGGAGTGGGGTAGCGCTATTTACCCTAATGAAAATTGGCCAGGACGGGGTAGGGCAATGGATGGTTCCTTGTTCGGACAGATTATTGGGTAACCAAATCCGTTTTACGAGGCGCAAACAAGCCCGCTGGATACCCCTACTCGTAGCCTCAACCTCGATCTTGGACCTGGCCTCGGAATAGAAGAGAAGTCATGACGCCATGGCTGACGTCGGCGGGCTTAAATGCAAGGAAAATGAGACAGTCAGTCCCCAGACGTTCAGTTGATCTTCGGAGCCGATTCCGTGATCTGACTGCCCTCCCTCCCGCAACCCGACGGGGAACTTCGGACGCAGGCGGCCGATCGTCAGCCTGTCGCCCTCGCAGAAAGCGAACGGCGACCCGGCATGGACAGGCTCGGAGAAACCGAACTCTCGGAGGCCGTTCAACAGACAGAGAAATCCCTCCCACCCCATTCTTCCACCCATCGACGGCCGTCGGCTCTCCTCTATCAGTTTGGTGCTGGTCTACGTTCTACATAATACCTCGGACAATCGGCAGTGACATTCGCCGTCAGTGGGTTCGGCAGCGCCAGAAGATGGGTCCTGAACCCCAGTGAGGAATTCGGCGGGACGCCGGAGAGCCCAGCCAACGGCTGAGCTCCCTCCTCTCCGCCCCCTGCTACTCTCTCCGACGACTTCGAGTAAACCCATTGTTGGATTTACAGAGCTGACCGTTTTCTGAGTCTTGCGCGGCCCAACAGCGATCAACATGCTCGAGCCCATGAAGCCCTAATCAATAGCCAGACCTCTCTCCGTGCCTTGTCGAGGCAGTCGGCGCCGTCAAGGAAGTTCACGAGAGGCCCCAGTCAACGCTTCCTCTTCACTGCCGGAGGACTTGGGATTTTCCCCAGTCACGAGAACCGAGCCGGAGAGCTGACATGCTGCTGCCATTGGCGAGGTCGAGCTCAGCGTTGCTTATACCAGTCCGGACTAGCTCGAGGTCCGACCACCAGGCCCCATGGCGGAGAGGTGAATGACTGCCAGCCAGATCGGCCTCCAATCGGCCAGCTTCTCTTCAGCCTTCGTGGCCCACAAAATTAGGTTAACGCAGAGAATTGAATTGGGACGGAGCTCGCGCGGGCCCGGTCGTAAGAGGCCCGGTGGCCCGTGGGCCCGGCATTAAGGGGGCAACAGCTCACTGTTCCACGTGTCTGTCGCTCCATCGATCACCTCCGGTGGACGTCGGGTGCATCTCCCAGTAACGGTCATTTAACGGGCCGTGGGGCCCAAACAAGGATGAACCCACGGCGCGCCGTGATTTGATCCGACGGTCCCCAAGGCCGCGCCCCAACACCCCCCCCCCCCCCGCCCCACCAACAACATCGGGCTCGGGCTCGGGCGCGGGTATAAGAACCCGCCAGGAGGCTACTGGCCCCGAGAAGGGGAAGAGGCTGTCCTTGGGACATGGCGATCTCAGGGAGGGAGGAAGCGGTGGCGGCCGCGCGTGAGGTCAAAGAGCTCATTCCGGGGCTGCCGGACGAGGTGGCGGAGTACTGCCTTCTCCGCCTTCCATTCCCCGAGCAGTCGAAGGCTCGGTCCGTGTCTTCCTCCTGGAAGCGTGCCATCTCCAGCCCCTCGTTCCACCTCGCCAAGAAGAACCTGTCCCTTTCTCTGCCCTACCTCTTCGTCTTCGCCTTCCATCGCTCATCCTTTCGCCTCCAATGGCTGGCCTTCGACCCCCGATCCCGTAGCTGGTTCGCACTCCCGCCGATGCCGCTTGAGGCCGCCGGCTGCGCCGACGGCAGCGCCCCGCTGTGCCCTCCCGCCTTTGCCTGCGCCGCCATCCCCCATCGCGGGGAGCTGTTCGTGCTCGGGGGCATGCGGTCGGACACTCAGACCCCGCTCCAGAGCCTGATTTCCTACCGCGCCTCCACCAACTCGTGGTCCATCGCCGCTCCCATGCCGACCCCCAGGTCGTTCTTCATCGCGGGGTCCATCGGGGGGAAGATCTTCGCCGCGGGAGGCTACGCGGCCGGCGGCGCGGGAGATGACGAGGACGCCGTCTGCACCGTGGAGAGCTACGACCCGGCGGCGGACCGGTGGGCCCCGGCGGCGCGAATGATGTGGGGCGTGTCGCGGTACGACGCGGCTGTGGTGGGCGGGAGGCTGTACGTGACGGAGGGGTGGACCTGGCCCTTCAGCTTCTCGCCGCGCGGCGGCGTGTACAACCCGGAGGCGGATACCTGGGAGGAGATGCGGGTGGGAATGAGGGATGGGTGGACGGGGGTGAGCGTGGTGCTGACGGGGAGACTGTTCGTCGTCTCCGAGTACGGCGACTGCCGGGTGAAGATCTACGACGAGGCCAAGGACTCCTGGCAGTCCGTCGGGGGCGGCGGCGTCCCGAGCGAGCTCCAGAAGCCCTTCGCCATCGCCGGAATCGAGGGCCGGATATACGTGTTCTCCTGCGGCCTCAACATAGGGATCGGCACCGTCCTCCACCGTAACCCCGTTGCCGGCGCCGGAACAGACGCCGACGGTGACGGCGGCTGGTGGGTAGAGTGGGAGGTGGTGAAGGGGCCGGAGGAGTTCGCCGATCTGGCCGCCTGCAGCTCGCAGGTTCTCTACGCCTGAATGTGACCCCGCCTCCACCTGCAATCCCTTCTTCCTCGCCCATAACCCCTTTCTAAAAAAGACGACACCTTTCCCTCACCTAGCAGAACCTGATTATCACACCCCCATTAGCCCATCTCTCGGAGGCTACGGACAGAGCGAGTTGACTCGGGTGTGAACGATCCGCCGTTCTCTCTCGACGGCGGGTCCAGACGACTCGGACGACGACGGGTCAGGACTTCTAACGTGGCAACTTGGAGCGAAGCCCGCCGGAAAATAATTGATCGACGGCTCGCCGTGGACCCCTCCAGATTGCTACACGACGGAGGAAGCGAGAGGGCGGAGAACCCCCGCGGCGGCGGACGTTGAAGGCTCGATCGGCAACTCCCTCCATTGCCTGCTCCATGGTGTCCAAAGTCTGCGGCGACGTTCCTTCGGAGCGTTTAAAATATAACATGTGGGCAGCTTGGAATTACTGAAGAACTCCGCTCCTATCGACTAGGGAGACTGTTCCCAAGTTATGACCATAATATGCCCACGGGCTCCCTCCACTGGAGGCAATCAATGTGATACCGATGTGATCGCGAATCAATGCATCAAGCTGGGGTTAATCTCTGGCGATCACCGCAGTCAAAACCAGGCGACTTCCCTCCGACAATGTGATAGCCCAGGAATGAATGACGACTATTCAAGCGCTATTTTGGGGCTGAAGGCGGAGTCATGGTGATGATGACGCTCCCGTCCCTGTCACTCTCCCTATAATGGAGGCCAAGACCATATAATGTGCCAGGATGTTCCAACTAATCTCTTAATTAATGCAGCGCGAAAATATTACACAAAAGAATAAGACCCACGTCAAGCTAAGACGGCGCCTTCATGATAATCAAGAATCTGGCGGAGTTCAGGGGTCCGTAATGTGGATTAACCCTAAAATTATGGCGCAAAGGACATAAAGAGCGCCTATAGATTCTACCTTACTGTGCGAGAGGATCGCTCTTTCTACGTACTGCACCGGGCCTGCTGGTGAAGATCCCATCGCGCGGTTCTCATCGGTCAGTCAGTTCCTCCACGTTCCCGACGAATGCCACCGAGCCTCGAGGGTCGCCGACCATGGAACGGTCCACCTGGTTCTCGTCCCCATAAGGATTCCGCCACTCCTGATGGTTGAGGGGGGGCGGGGGGTTGGCCTTGCTCATTCGGCGGGGGAGGCCTCCGTAGGGGCAGTTTCCTTGGTAATGGTCTGGGCAGACCCAGAGCGTGATTTCTAAATGAGGTCCAGAAAAAGACGAGCTCATCTCATTCATCCCAAAATATCTCTATTTTACTGGAATAGGCCACCATGGGTCACTAGCCGTACGGAAGCGATGAGGACGATGGCGGTGCTCTCACGTCAGCATTCCATCGCCGGCGCCGCCGATCATTATCATCGCGTAATCCGTCTTCCCGTCTAGCCCCGCTATCGGGCCTTTGTTCCCCACGACTCTGAAAAATGTTCGTAAAGGCGAGAGCAAACACCATCGAACGGCTAGGAGAGGAAGTGAGATCAGCACAGGCGAGTCTGCTTCTTTACTTGCGTTCTCGGATGAGAACAGTGATCGAATGCATGGAATTTCCAGTTTTCCCTGGCGACAGTGGCAGCCGTGGTTGCAAAGTCTTCTTGGCATGGGTTGCACCTCACCAACACTTGTGCGGGCAGCGGTACGATGCAGAGGAAGCGCCATGAAGCGAAGGGTATCAATCTGCAGGATCCCACACGCTCTATGATTGGAGGCTATTTATCTTTTCGGTCAGGGGGAACTTCACAAGCCGTATGTATGCTCATTGGAGTCTCTCGCAAAGTCATTCCATAGTGATGGGGTGTAGTGATTGAATTTTTGGGTTAGATATTTATTAACATCCATGGCATGGAGTGTTCCTAAACCAGGACATTAGAGAGGACCATAAACCATATGCCAATGACGGTGTGATTCTTGTAAGAGCTAATAGAACAAGAAGGGAAGAGGATGAGGAATAGATAGGGAAGAGAGAGAGAACCACGAAGAGAGAGAGAGAGGAGTAGATTTTCTCCATAATGGCCGTTTTACATGAGCTATCCATAATAAGCCTAGTGACACAACTACACTAATACCTCCCCCCTCAAACTCATGATGAGGTAGACATGCGAGAGTCTCGAAGAAACTCTTGAGGAAATAGTCAGTTGTATAGATTTAGTAAAGAAATCAGTTAGCTGAATAGATGAGGAAACGTAAGATAAGGTGAGTGCACTGAATTGGAGATGATGATAGACAAACTAATAATCAATTTCAATGTGTTTTGTGCATTCATGAAGACTAAATGATGAACGATTTAAACTATACTCTTATTATCACAATAGAGAGTAGGACTTGAGTGTGATACACACAAAATGTCAAGGAGTCAATAGAGTCAAATGATTTCAATTATAGTAGATGTCACAACATGATATTTGATATCAATAGTAGAGTGAGCAATAACATCTTGTTTCTTATTTTTCTACTAAATAAAAGAATCACTAAGAAAATATGTACTAGCTAGTAACAGATTTGTTGTCATTTATATGACCAGCCCAATTGACATCACTATAAGTTTGAAGAATCAGGATAGAATGAGAGGAGAAGAGAAACCCCTAGATGCATGTGCCACAAAGATACCAAAGAATACGTAAAATTACACATAATTGACTAACAAGATGATCTACAAAATTGAATGTATGGACTATTGATTGTTAGGTAAAAAGGAAGCCAACAAGCTAATGATAATGAGATGATTCTTCTAGAGTGATTTCATCATGAGAAGTAAGTTTTGAGTTCACCTCAATTGGACTATTGATTGTTAGGTAAATAAGGAAACCAACAAGCTAATGATAATGAGATGATTCTTCTAGAGTGATTTCATCATGAGAACTAAGTTTTGAGTTCACCTCAATTGGAGTATTGATTGTACATGTGTCGAAAAGTCATACACAATCTAGTAAGTTGTGTATACCTAAATCATGAAAGAATAGAACCTTGGGGAGAAGAATCAACTTCAATACCTAAGAAGTAATACAAATTACTAAGATCTATCATGTCAAAAAAAGTATGTAGTTTATTCTTGATGTGAATAATACCCTTTGAGAATTGTTTGTAATGATCATATTGTCAACATAGAGTAATCAAATAATCTTACCGTAAGAAAAGGATACAATAAATAGTGTTGAACCATAATCACAAAGAGTAAAACCAAGTTGAAGTAATGTAATACAAAATTTATTATACCAAGTATGAGGTGCCTAGTTATGATCGTATAAGACACACCAAAGATGATATACATAGCACATAGGGTGAGGAAGTCCAAAAGGAGGAGGCATAGATTTCTTCAAAAAAATTGTCGTTAAGGAAGGTATTTTTCATATCATATTAATATAAGGGCTAACTGCATAAGGCATCAACACATATAATAGCATGAATTAAGATAATTTTGGCTATAGTAACAAATATTTGGTCATAACAAAGTTCATATTCCTCTAAATAACCCTTTGTCACAAGGCTGACTTTGTAGGATTCAATAAAATGGTATGTCTTAGTTTTGATCTTATACATCTACGTACAACTAATAGCATGTTTCTATGTATAAAGAAGAGCAAAATCTCAGGTACTAGTGTGATAAAAGGTGTCAAGTTTTTTTGACAGTACTTGTTGTTAATTTAGACCTCAAGAGGTTTTTTGTAAGACTTATGTTTAGTAAAATTGGAATTATTTGATAGAAATAAAATAAAATTATAAAAATATATGAAAATAAGATATGTACAGCAAATAGGTACTTAACAATTTCATGATGTAAGAGTGTGATGTGTAGGTAGAGAGCAGTCATCATATAAGACTAGAGGAGGATCAATTAACAAAGTAGAGTTAGATGGAGGCATGCCAACTTTGACAATAGTATTAAGAGGTTTTGCAATAGATGGTACAATAAGAGTAATTGGTAAAGTGTGCAGTATATAGGAATGAGAAATGTCTAAGAATGTGTTAAGAGAGTGAACGTCAAATGTAATGTGATTTGAAGAAGATAAATGAGGTAGAATATGCTTTAAGAAGACAACATGATGTGAGATTAAGAGATGACAAAAAATGAGATTATAATATTGATGACCTTTTTTGAGATGTGATAACCAATAAATTGATAGTTTAATACATTAAGGGGAAAAAAGTAAAATAAAGTCAAAAGAGCCAGCCACACAAAGATGAACATTTAGAATGGGAAGTATATAGAGATTCAACTTATTAGAACCAAATATAAGTTGAGAGAAAATATGGTTGATAAGATTAGTTACAATAAGAAGAGCTTCACCCCAAAATATAGAAGGTACATGATTTGTAAGGATCATGTTGTTTCAATAAGATGACAATATTTTTATTTGGTAACATTATTTGTTGAGGGATATAAGGACACAAAGTTTGACACGTGGTGCCTTCATATATAAAAGTCAGAAAATATTTTAAATAAATATTCTCATATAGAGCTAAATGAAATGAGTGAATAAAATTTTCAAACTATGTTTTATCTTGGTAATAAAGTTTTTTATATAAAAATTAAATCTGAATATTCATACATAAAGAATTTTTAAGTATAATAGGTGAACTCATCAATAAAGATAGCATAATAGTGAGAACCTAATTTAGTAGCAAATAGAGTTAGATCCCAAGTATATAAATAGATTAAATAAAAAATAGTATTAACATTAGTTCTAGGTTCAAAAGGTAAAATAGTCCTTTTTCTAAGTTTACAAAAACAACAATTTGAGATATCACAAGGTGAGATATTTCTTAAGACACAAGTTGATATAAAAAATTATAATATAGTGGTCGGCACATTACTAAGATAAGAATGTCACAAGTAGAAAGGAAAAGAGTTTTGAGATATTTGAAAGAAGAAAAGGTCTGGATAGAGAGGATGTTCTAGCAACAAGAGATGATGATAGATAGAGAGTTTTTAAGTGATATAGTCATCCAACTTTACAACCTATCTTAATATACTCCTTAGTATATTGATCCTACACAATTTAAGACTTAGTTGTAAAGATACCATGGTACCCAAGATCAGCTATTTGACTAACATATAAAAAACTAATTGAAAAACTAGGTATATGAAGAATATTTGGTCAAAGAAAGGTTTAGTTAACTAATGACACCATGAAGTGACATAGAGAAACCATTTTACAGTATACGTAGAAATGAGATGCAAATGTAAGGTTGAACAAAAATGTCAATTAAAAGGATCATGAGTTTTGTTACATCAAAATTAAAAATTAAAATTGAGTAATTACATCAACAATTGTAAGATGGGTACAAGTAGTAAGAATACTAGACTAATAAAGACAAGATGTTTCATATATTAAAGCTTGAATGTTGGCAATAGATATTCTGAGGTAAATTAACTATATGTTGTTTTCAAGGAGAATAGATGTAATTAAGGTAGTTAGTCTTAAAGTACCATGACTTTTAAAAGTTTGTGTGAAGGTAAAAGTGTTTTGGCCTCTATCACATTCGCATTCATTGCCTTATAATTAAGAATAGTTTTTTATAATGACCTTTGATGCCATAGTAGTTGTATTCATCTAAAGACATATGAAAAGTAGATTTTCCAAAATAGTGTACATAATTGTTAAAGTACCAAGAACACGAGTTGAATGAGTAGATCTCAAGCAGGTTTCTTCAATTGAGTGTAGATGTCAACTAAATTTATTGTTATTGCCATCACATTCCTCATTGTGGCTCCAACTTGCCACTAAATCCTCATCTTTATTCTCCACCTCAACTCACCCTCATTTTGTTTCTCTTCACATACAAAATGGTGAGTTAGGTTATAATTTCACTTGGTGACTATATTGCTCCAAAAAATTTAGATTTCTTCCATTTTTCATACAAATTACGATAAGCCAACTATTAGCCAATTTCATGATACCTTTCATATTTCATGTGATCTTGTCAATGTCTATGATCTTTCTATAGTACATAATAATTTTGGTTATATTTATGGGGCAATGAATATGGTTGCCCTGCATAATTTTATGTTCCTCTAAATTATTGGTCTCCTTAATAACTTTTTGTGGGTTAATTAATAGTTTTTAGAGTAAATATTTATATTTTTATGTTAGAAGCCTTGAGAATTGAGTTTATTGGATCATGAAAATATTGTTTTTTATGGATTTTTTTAGGGAGTTTACCACCAATGTTATAATGGATGGATGATGAATGGGAAAAATGTATATTATTAAGAAATACATGTCGCACTAATTAGTTAAAAAGTATGTATTGCTAGTCTCTCTTCCAAATGTACTTTTTGTGAAATGAGGTTATGATTCTATTTTTGACTTCTTGGCGTTGACTATACTTGACTCCTTTCTTTTGAATCATGTTGATTAGATGGTGTAGCATAAAGTCAAGGAAAAACATTACTAAAAAGACATAAGGACTGATTAGGGTGACACTTTATCCACGAGGTTTCTTGAATCTTGAATGAGAGAGATGATTAAAAGAGTATTTACAATTTGAAAAAAAATGTTTCTACATACAAAATGTCGATTTAATTAAGTAAAAAACAGTTATAGATAGCCTAAATTCTAAGATGGGATAAGAAAGCATATATAATTTAAGATTTCATATGAAAATAACTAATTAATCCTAAATAAAGTGTGTTTCAGCCTTATGAGTCACCTAGCTAACTCTATTCAAGTTCCCTTCTTTTATCCATAAAGAGCCTTTAACTTATACTTTCCAAACTCTCTCGTATTTTCTGAATATTTACACAACATCTAGATTGTTGATCAATGATGGAGATTTTTCACTTTATCAATGAAACATTCAAGATGCAATACTTAAATGAGAAGAACATAGTTCATTTTTTATTCCAAATGTAAAAAGTTGTCATTGTGAGTGATACTCATCATAAAAAGTACTTCTAAATTGTTTTTTATTTGTTCAAGTTGAAATCTCCAAGGGAGAAATTTGTTCAGTTGACCTAACTTTTAAGTTTAGTCTAGTGAGATCATCTTCTTGTTTTTTTTTCCTACTATTCATCTGTCAACTTCCACTTTGTATACTGCTTTTTGTATAAATCTTCTTCAAGTTGACTTTGAAATATTCTATGATTTAATATATGAATATGAAACCATGTTCAAAGATCGGTAATGTAGAATAGTCAAGACTGAAGCAAAAATTCAAATATATTTGCATTCATGAACTTTGTTTGTACAACACTGAACTTCTTATGAGACAAAATAAAATAAACGAAAAGTCAAGCATTTAGCCTAAATGGCAAGATGTGAATTACTTTCTCCATTATTTATGTTTATTGCTTTATTAGCCTCTGAAATTATAACTTCGATAATAAATTATATTCATGAACTTTATTTTACATCTCTTTATGGGAGAAAAATAAATTGCATGTACGCTGCAACCATGATATTATGCCTCATAGTTGTCTTTGGGAGAATTACGTTAATTGGTTGAGTCATATGAAGTTTATGTTACTTTTTATGAATGGGAAACTAAATTTGCTGCCATTTTCTTCAAACTTTAACATTAAAACAGGAAACGTGTTACCTTTATGCTACCATTTTTCCTTTTAAGGAAAAAAAGGAAGTATATTTTTTTCAGTGATTTAGAAACACTGTGATGTGATACTACTTTGCTTTTGTGCCTTCCCATTATATCACAGCATCTTACCTATGATTCGTCATCACGATCTGAAAAATTCGACTGTTTCATTTTGTTGTTGGATCCCAAGCACAGATTCCGAAAGTAGTCATTTTTTGTTTTTCCTTCATCTTTAGAACTTCCAGTGAATATCGTCAATATCACATAGGGTCTCGTTTATTTTGCTCA